>JAFBJT010022862.1:5314-19388 GCA_016785325.1 Chascanopsetta lugubris | reverse complement strand
ACACACACACACACACACACACACACACACACACACACACACACACACACACACACACACACCCAAAGTACACACACTCACCACTACCACACACTGACACACACACAAGCACTCACCAGTCCCACACTGACACACAATTCATATCAATATACTCTACATCTC
Source organism: Chascanopsetta lugubris (assembly GCA_016785325.1). Classification (NCBI taxonomy): domain Eukaryota; kingdom Metazoa; phylum Chordata; class Actinopteri; order Pleuronectiformes; family Bothidae; genus Chascanopsetta; species Chascanopsetta lugubris. The sequence continues at coordinate 19,226 of JAFBJT010022862.1, read as the reverse complement.
CTCTCATGATCTGCTGCCAGGGGAAGTTTGAAACATGTAGATTTTTAATATATGAATACAACTGTGTCAATATACTTGACCAATAGTATTATATTGTAAATAGAGGCCAAATAGAGATGATATTCATGTTGGTGTTGGTGACCATCAAAGGCCTGTGGACATGTGTCTCAGGTTATCACAGGTTATAACAGTCATATCATATTAGGATCCATACAACACCAGTTCATTCTCTGGCTCAGTTTTTTAGAGACGTGTAAATGTGATGTCACAGAAACTACAAAACTAAACTAAGAATGAAGATAAGCCCATCGACCTCTGAAGTCCTCTCATTCAGAACTGTGCAGTGAAATGTGATGTTTGCACCGAGAGGGAAAACATGCTTGTCCTGTTGCATGAGGTTAAATGTCAGTGGTGTTAAACTTAAGTTAAACGGATAAGTCTTAAGTTAAACGGACAAAAACAAGTGATGAAATCTTATTTTTCAAATTCTGAAACAAAGCGAAACATGAGAATTTGCTGTCGTTGTTTAAAGGTCATCATTGCTGTACTTTTACTGGCCCCGCCCACTTGAGATCCACTTTGACCCCTGAACTAAAATGAGTTTGACCCCTCTGTCAGAGAAGAAAAGGAACCTGACAGACAGAGACAGTCTGACCACTGTCACCAGCCCACCCAAGCCTTACTGTTGTTGCTTAGCAACAGAGCTGCAGTCACGACGGGTTTAATGACTTTGTTTTTAACATTTGCTCCATTTTCTCAAGTGAAGCAGGATGAATTATGGGATGGTGTGGACTGGAGGGATCCATCTTCGGAAACTTGACAGCATCTTGACTTTGGGACGAGGCAGGTGTGTGTCAGCTCAGACTCTGGACAGTGTAAACCTGACCTCTGACCCCTGGATTAGGACAGGGGTTTAGTCTTGTTCAAAATCCTCTGTGACTGAGTGAAGGATCCGGTGAAGGATCCAGTGCAGTTCTCAGATCTGAGTCCACACGAAGCACCAGAGTCTCTCTGGGTGGGATGTTTGCACCTGTTTCACCTCAGACCTGAAACACACAGAGGCTCCTTCATATGAGCTCATTTTAATGGGACACACACTTACAACCTGACACTATCCAACACACACACACACGCACGTGTGTGTGTGTGTGTGCGTGTGTGTGTGTGTGCGTGTGCGCGTGTGTGCAGATGTATGTGTGTTTGTGTGCACGTCCCTCGTCCTCCCTGGCACAGCAGGGACACACACACACACTCCCTCCGGTGGGCGTTGGGACAGGCAGACAATTAAACAGGTCAGCGTGGGGTAACCTGGGGCAGCCTGCGGGGGGCGGTAGACTCTCAGCTGGAGGCAGCAGGACAGGCGAGAACAGCAACACCTCAGACGGACATGCTCTGTGTTTCACAGGCACACACTGAGGGACACACACATACGCACACACACACACACACACACACACACGCACGCACGCACACACGCGTTCACCAGCAGGGGAGAAAGATGATTAAGAAGTTTCAGAGTGAAGGATGAGGACTGAACCTCTGGTCACTGACATAAAGTCTAAAAGCACAAAGAGACGCTTTCACACCTCACAGAGAAATAATGAAAAGTTAAAAGTATGATGTCACCTCATCTACATATCACGTGATGCGAGGTTTTACCCATGATTGTGTTTACCTACCAACTAAATGATAAACGTAAATGCAGCTCAGTGTTAGCGTACGGTATGTCACATCCCTCCATTCTTCCTTCATGCAGCTGTTGTTTTCTCATTGAAAGTGTAGAATATACATCTCTGCCTCATCCCTCGCTCCTCTGAGCATGTGTTTGAGGATTCCGCTGCCAAGATACTTCAACACTTTAGAGAACAGGTTCCTGACAGAGTCTGAGCAAACTTCAGCTGTGATGGAGGCAGATTAAAGTCTCCCTCTCTCTCTCTCTCTCTCTCTCTCTCTCTCTCTCTCTCTCTCTCTCTCTCTCTCTCTCTGTTTGTTACTAACTGATTACCCAGCCAATGCTCTTCTTGTTTGCGGTTGCAGCCGAGGCAGAATTACCTCGATTTTGTACAAAATAGTCAATTAAATTAACTGTGAAAGGCTATTTATTTTAACCCGGGGATACATTTTTTTCTGTCTCCCTCCTCTCATGGATGTTCAGAGAGAGAACAGTAGCAAGAGGAGGAGGAGGAGGAGGAGGAGGAGGAAGAGGAGGAGGAGGAACTGGCAGGAGAACAAAGAGGGAGGATTCACTGTATCAGAGCTGAAGTCACACTGCCATCACATGGACAGAGACAGAACTGCAGGATCATAACTGACTAACACAAGTGCTTTACTCTTTTATTCATTATTCCTGTTTCATCTGACTCGTTTCTATTTATTTTCCAGCTGTTAGGTTCACATTCTCCTCTAAGACACCTTTAAACTTCAACCTTTGACCTTTGACCTTTAACCTGTGCCTTTAAATGTTTCACTGTGCCTGTGTAGGAGTTATAAAGCAAAAGCAGATTGTTATTGGAGTGAAAATGATTTTAAATGTATTGGATGATAAATGCAAAGAAAGGATTTGGCATTTCATGGTATTTCACAGAACCATATATTACAGTTATTCAGGTTCAATATAATTAAATCCATAAATTGAAAGGTGCATGGCACAATGTGAGATCATCCCCTAATGTCTGACCACTGAGAGGACCACGTATATGAGTGTCATATATTTATGTTTAAATCACATTATGGAGACAAATGAAACTAAATGTAAAAAAAATGACCTTTAAGGTCACTTTCACAGTGCCTGGCCAACATACATGTATTTACCTCCGACACATGATCATGGATGTGACGGAGAGGTTTTTCTTTTCATCCTGAAAAATCACACACACACACACACACACACACACACACACACACACACACACACACACACACACACACACACACTGCAGCAGCAGCACACACACGGGGCTGTGAACACGCGTGCGCACAGCAGCGTGGTGAAATGAGGCGTGTGATACAGTGTGGTGGAATGTATGTGACAGTAAGACACAGAGAATAATTGTGACTGTGAGACAGAGCAAATGATGTGCTGCAGGGAAGTAAACAATGCCACTTCCTGTGATAGACTGCACAACACTTTCCATCTCATTGACTTTGAATAATTTTTCACATCACATGAAAAGTAATTACATCACAACAACTCTTGTTGAATGGTTTCTGCTCTGTCTCCGTCTCTGTCTCTGTCTCTGTCTCTCTCTGTCTCTCTGTCTCTCTCTCTCCCTCTCTCTCTATGTGTGTATGTGTGTGTAGTATGTAGTGTGTAGTGTGTAATGTGTGCACAGTGTGTATAGTATTCATGTCGGTCAGTGATGTTAACATGAGAAGATGTTGACACTCATAGATCACATATAGAGACTCAAACCTATGACCACTGGGTGGCTGACACACACACACACACATACACACACACACACACACACACACAGAGAGAGACACACACACACAGAGAGAGAGAGAGAGAGAGAGGGGGGGGGAGAAAAAAACCACACACACACACACACACACACACACACACATACACACACACACACACACACACACACGGATTTGTGAAACTGTACATGAATAACAGAGGTTCTGTAGTTGGACTGTTTTATATATGAAAATTGCCCAATGGCGCCTCCTCGAGTGGCCGCAGGTAATTGCTACAGGCCACAGAGAGTGTCTGTTCCAGTCTGAGAGAGCAACATGTGATACATGTATGACATGTATGATATTCTGCCTGTGCTCAGCCGTGTGCAGCGTAAACACGACACACTGAGAGAGATGGTGTGTCCTGTCTCATCATGTGATAAACACAACACAGAGTCAGGACGAGTCTGAAGCAGCTGGTTACAACGGAGTGTATCTGAACCCTCGTTACACACACACACACACACACACACACACACACACACACACACACACACACACACACACACACACACACACCTGCTCCTTTCATAAATCACTGTGCACTTGTGTATGTGCATGAAAATCTGCCTCATGTCTCACCCTCATACACATAGAACACCTCATCAGTGCTCATGCACCTGAATGAAACTGCCGATCTGTGGAGTGTTAAAGGTGCAGTGTGTAAGACCTCTAGAGGTAAAGTTGCAGGTTGTATCCATCACCTCACCCTCACCCTTCTGAACATGCAGGAGAAGCTATGGTAGAGTTCAGTTATCATTAAAACTCAAAAGATGTTTAGTACGTCCACTTTTACTACTGTAAAAACATGGCGGCCCTGTGGAGAGGACCTGCTCCTCATGTAAATGTACAATAAAGGGCTCATTTAAGGGTGATGGGATAAAATACATTTAGGTGATTATAAATTGATGAAAATGTCAGTATCAAAATCGTACACACTGCACCTTTAAATATTTTTTGTTCACCTCTGGAGCTCATCATTTTAACATGGGAGTCAATGGACTTGGTTTTGGAGCCTGCCTCAAGTGGCCGCCCTGAGAACTGCACGTTTTTCAGTTCTGCACTAGACTCTGCTTTAATTATAAAAGGCCTATTCTGAAGTAATGTAAGTAGCAGTAGGTAAATTCATTGTCATTTTATTTAGAAAGATCAGAACTGAGAAAGTAAAGCTCCTTTGTATTTCAAAGGATGACAGAGGAGTTCTAATGTTGGCTCTTTTAAATGCTTTGAATGAGATAATGAGGTGTTCAGATGCTAAATGTAACTTGTTAGACCCTACACACTGCATCTTCAAATTAAATGATAGAATAAAGACAGAGTGAGAAACACTCATCCTTTGGATGGGAATGTACAGTACTTTTATTTTGTAAATTTACTTGTTTCTGATTGGTCCTTCGGTAACTAGACCCGCCTCTACTGCTGTTTCATTTGGTGGATGAAAATCTTCCCGTGCTCTGATTGGCTCACACTTTCACGACGCAGTTCCGGTCTGCTCGTCTGTTTGTGTTTTGACATTTTGGTGGAGAAGCTCTCGAACCAACTCACAAGTTTTACAGCCACGGAGACCGACAACGTTCACGGGCTCGGTTCGTAACCACACACTTCTCAACAACACCTCACCCACTCACGGAACCCTCTTCCGGTTCTTCCTGGTTCTGTCGGTTCATCACTGCATAGGAGTTATGTTAGCTCATGCTAGCTAGTCAAGTTAGCAGCTGGGTCCTCAGACACCTATGTAACTTTAGCATTAGCTCATAGCTGCATTGTTTGGACCTGACAGTTGTCACATGAGCCTCGTGTGGTTGTCTGTTATTTATCTGTGTTAAATTTATAAATTAAGACGTTTTAAACAAAGGTAAAATTAGCTCGTCTCTTTTAGTGAGGTCTGTTATTCGAGCTCAACTGACGTCAGCCTGACGTTCTAACTGTATGTATCCCACAATGTTACCCGCACCTACACTAACATGATTGGTTACATACATGACGTAACTTCCATTCAAAAAGCTGACAGGGTCGTTTCTCCACATCAACACACGATGTGTTGGAACACATAATGTGATATATGTTCTACTGTATATTATTTTCATGCCCTCACTCAGTCTAATCCTGTTTACCATATTATCCTCTTAAAGGTGCAGTATGCAAGTTATAGATGGATCTAATCTTTTGAAATGAATGGAATTTAACATAACTATACTGGTATCATTTGATCTACGCGTGTGTCTCATGGGTACATGGGTTTTTATGTGCACATGTATTAGTATACATTGTGTGCGAAGGTGCAGTGTTTCCCTCAACATCATGGTCAGGTACATTTTATTGAATTGTGTTTTCTATATAACTACAGATCATACCTGAAGTCATGTCAGGTTACCTGTCCAACAGAGCAGATCTGAACAGGATGATGTGAGCTGCAGCATCACTGTATCGCACACACTAACCATTTCATGTTAGATCTGTCTCTGCACATATTAGAGCTGCTCCTCAGCTGCTTCGCCTTTAACTGAGATGTGTTTGTGGGTGTTGTTGTCTTCCAACCCTCTGAATGTGTGAGCTGCAGAGCTCTCACATTCCCTTTACACTCACTGACTCTTATTGGTTTGTTGCACAATGCTGTATGAAGCCAGTTGGTACTTGCATGATATCTACTTCAATTGAATGTATGGAATATATTTTGATGTATTGACTGACAGGCCTTTGGTATGTCCTCAAGGGCTGCAGTTAATAATGATCGTGATAATAGATTTAGTTTTAGTGTAATTGAACCAAACACCTAAATACTTTCACAGTGATACCTTCACAGGGGAGGGGAGGAACATAGATATGATTTCTTTATTAATGAGCAATCAAATTAATAAGCTGTTGCCACACCTCCGCACAAAGTCATACATGTATCTGCATACATCAAGTTTTCTTATAGTTCTGGTTGAGAAACCCACCCTCATAGTTGAACCCCTAACTTCATACAATTGAGGCTGATGCTTTACCGCTGAGCTCTGCAAGCCCTCGGTAACATCTTGCACTGATTATATTCATGAAGTGAGTCGTAGGTTTTGAAGAGATGTCCTCCAACCAGGTGGTCAGATGGTCAATTCCAGTCTTGCCTGTTACCCTAGGCAAGATAGTGAACCCCATGTTACCCTCTGTACTCATGTGCCTCTTCCACTCCTGTGGACTCACCACCAGTGGGAAAGATCTAATGGGGTCAAGTGTGATGTTACTTGGTGTCAGTGACAGAGCAGCTTCTGGACTGAATCTGGTGCCATAGGTTCTAATACATGCTTGGCTCAGAGCCATCTGCTAAATAGAACTTCACCACCAGATGCCAGTCAAACCCACACACTACCTTTGAAGTCTAAATGTGCTGTGTATCATTTTCTGATACACTTATATTAAGTTCACTTTTTGAACATCCCCCTGTGTTTTCAGGATCCAAACAAACAGGTAACAAGATGGCGTCTGACTCTCCACGCAGACCAAGCCGCTGTGCTGGAGGGGTGTTGGTTCGAGCCCAAGCTGCTACGTAAGGCAGACATTTTTACTTTATTTTGTTAAATTAATTTCTCTCCGTTCTAAGCCTCAGTCATGTTGTTGTATTCTTATCTGCAGGGAGCAGTCGTACATGGAGAGTGTGGTGACCTTCCTGCAGGATGTCGTCCCACAGGTATTTTGTTTTGACATTTATGTTCTCATGGTGAGCTCCCCTGGATCTGGTTTGTTGGAGTTTATGTGTAAATGAAGATATCTGAGGGTTGAAGAGTTGTGTTGATGTTTACTTTGGGACACAGTCAACTGCTCTGTTCTTTATTTTTATTTCAGTTATTTTAAAGAAACCACCTTATTGTGAACATCTTTCTATTTTAAGTAAGTCTCACCAAACTACATATATTTCGGAGTAGTTGGAGAGGGTGGGAAGTGAACCCTTAACCTCATGCATTCAAGGCACATGCTCTACCACTGAGCTAAATAAGTGAATTGGCCCATGGCAGATAGTTAAAACTAAATGAATATCATCGGAAAGGTGTATAGAGAACAGAAAAATAGAAAAAACACAAGCATGTTTCATGTAGAAATAATGATATATAGTTTAGACAAGTACCAACTAATACCTGAGTGTAATGTTGTTATCAGTACCTCCACTTGTGACCTCAATTCACTTTTATTTTGTCACAAAAAACATTTTAAACATGTAGATTTTGAACTTCTTTAGAAGACTAATACCTTGTTGTTGTGTATTTGGTTGCGTTTCCCCCCTCAGGCGTACGCCGCTTCTCCGGTCACTGATGAGAAAGAAAAGGTCATATGGGTTCGATTTGAGAAAGCTGACGTTAACGGTGAGTCTCGGTGAATTTTTCAGTTTGGGATCTATGGTGGAAAGTAGTGATGGACTTGTACTTATAACTAAGTTCATTTATTCCATATGAGAAAATAATTTGTTTCATTGTCAAACCAAAGTTATAAAATTCATAAGTATAGTAGAGTGCTGAGTCTTGTTTTTAAAGAAGCTGCTTTTAAACATGGTGCTCAGTCCTGGTGGTTATCATTATCAGTCAGACACCAGTTGTGTTATTGAATACATTACACAATGGTTCAATGTAATATTGATGTATTTATCTTTACCCCTGCACAAAAGGTCACACCCATGTCTATTTGTTGGTTGATTTATTTGTTTGTGTGATGAATTCCAATAAAACATGAGATCTAGTCTGAGAACATTTTCACAGATCTCTGAGAAATAATCATACAAAATAATGGAATTATTTCGTCAAAATTATTATTCGTTAATTCTTCGTCAAAATCCTATATTTAGGGATCATATTTGGGGGCTTTGGTCAAATTGTGAGCTGTATTGAATGTCAGTGTAGTTTTTAAGATAATTAATTAAATTAATGAACTGGAATACAAATGAAATGCAACATGTAATAATGTGAGTGTATTTTAATTTCCATATAAGTCAAAACATGTTTAAATGTTCAATGTCTCAGCTCATCCTCTCAATAAAGTCATGTCTCTCTCTCTCTCTCTCTCTCTCCCCCTCTCTTACTTTTTCCTTCTCTCTCTCTCTCTCTCTCTCTCTCTTCTCTCTCTCTGCACAGACACTTCACGTAACCCAGAGTTCATGGAGATGCACAGTGGAACCTGTGACCCCCCCCTCTGCCTCATGATTGGATACGCTGATGGAATGCATATCTGGGGCGTATCTGTAAGTGTCCTCACATCATCTCACACCATCTCACACCATGATCCTGTCTTTATCACAGTGACTCAGTGAAAAAGTGTAGATCAGCGGTGCCCAATACCAGTCAATTGTGAGGACAGTGCTGGTCGATCGCCGGTCGATCGCCGGCAACGTCGCAACCGATGAACGTCACGCGTCAACGAGAGAGAGAGAGAGAGAGAGAGAGAGAGAGAGAGAGAGAGAGAGAGAGAGAGAGAGAGAGAGAGCATTTTGCAAAAAAAATTTAAAAATTGTAATTAGTGTATCAGTAAGGTTGGGCAATTTTATCGATCCTGCAATATATATCGATATTTTCTTTCCCCAGAAAGTATCGATACATCAAGTCCCATTCAAATCCCCCGTGAATATCTAATATCTGCAAATAATATGTCATTGATGAGTGTCTGTGCTGCACTCTTTCAAAGTAATGCTGCGCCCCACTAACGGCACCCCCCCCCACACACGTCACAACAGACGTCATTGAAGGTTACCTTTCCTATGGAACAGGTCTCTAACTTTTTCTTTTATTCAATCAACTATGAAATGTATCTTATTTCTCTTATTTACACGTCAGCATGTCATTTCTGTCTGCTGTCTCCCATGTCTCGCTTAGAGCAACGCAGCGACCTGACGCGCGCACACACACACACACACACACACATACACAGAAAATAGTTCAGTTCTGATCATGATTGTTGTCATTAAAAGAAACAGATTCATCTCCTACGCCTCCTCTGCGTGTGAGAGACTATATTGTCATTATATTTACTGTATTAGGCTACACACAGTGGTGCCCAATACTTCGATCATGACCGGTCCATCGCGCGGGCAGTGTTGGCAAATCACCGGAAATGTTTCAACCGGCGTTCATCACCCGTCGACATTAGAGAGAGAGGGAGAGAGAGAATGAGAGTGAGAGTGTGTCAGAAATCACTTCATCACTTCTACTCCTCAACGTTAGTGCAGTTTACACTTCTATTCATTGAATCCAAGTCAATGGAATACTGACATGATGTCACCAAAATCTGATGTAAGTGTATCGAATCGTTTTGAATCGTATTGTTGTGTGGCTCAATGGATAGAGCAGTTGCCTTGGGAACCAAAGGTCACTGGTTTAAATCATCTTCAGGCCTTGCTGCAGTGTCCCTGGCCCTGACACTGACACCCTAAATGTTCCTATGCAAATTGGTGGAAACACCCTGTGACCTAGATTAATGGATAAGCAGTTGAAGATGACATGATATATTGTATCGTGAGCTGAATATCGTGTATCGCTACAGCCCTTTGTATCGGCATAATGAAAAAGAAAAACTTTTTTACAGCCTGGGACAGGTCCACAACTACATTTGCACATACACACATGCGGTTTGACTTTATTGTTCCTCTGTCAATCAAGAGAAGACTCTATCCTTCACAGTAGGTAGTGTGGGTAGATTGCATGGCATTAAAAAATAGCCTATCATCCATCCTTACTGTGGCATTTGCCACTTGATTGATGGACAGTGCAGCCAATCTGAGATCTCATCTCTCATCAACGCACAGGGTCACCCCGCATGCACGGCTAAACCGCACAGGCTACTGTAAATATAAGGTATACTTATGTATATATGTATATATATGAATTTAAGGCACATGCTGTACCATTGAGCTACACCCAGACATATGTTGCCATACTATTTATTCAGTTCACTCAGTATATAATTCAGTTGATCATAAATGTGTCTTTTAAAAGAAGTAAAAGTCTGCAAGAATTCCTCAAGTGTTTTTCTAGTAAGAAAGTACATGTTTTTCTTTTTAAAGATAATTTAATGTAAATCTCTTTCTCTTTGTGACTGCTGTGGATTGGTTGAATCTCTTCCTCATGGTTATTTGATTGTTGTTTAATGAAAGTGGCGTCATGAGGCTCCCTGTGGAGCAGATGGACATGGCAGGGCTGCTTCAAATTAAACGTAATAAGTATCACACAACACAATATCAAATATTTATGTTACTATTGAGGATTTCATTAATCAATTGTAACCTTATTATGATTGTGTAGGTCATTTCCAGTTATTTGTAAAATATGTTGCACTATTAATATGAATATTCAGTGTTAATTCAAAGTCCATTGAATTTATTTTGATATTTTTAATCACATTCATTCCGTGACACTGCACAATTTCAATCTCTTACCACTAGATGGCAGCATAGACCGTGTGGTTGACTCAGATGGCAGGAGGGAACGCTCCTGTCCCTCTTCACTGGTGTTAGATTAAAGGTGGTGGAGATAATAAGATGGAGGACAAATAAACATCAGGAGGCCACTAATGAAGTGAATTTAAGAATTAAACTGAACTGAGTTAGTCACAGGTGTTTTAGAATTTATCTTCTTCTAAAATCTAAAATCATTTTCATATGTCCTTTGTCACAATGAGATTGAAGCAGTGGAATCTGCTTCATTGAAGCTCTAAAAGAAATTCTTGTTGTATGACAGTTCATCAAAGTGAAGCACTGGTTTGTGATCTGTTGAATATGATCCTATGTGGCCTTGTTGATCTTGATTCTGTGATTTTAATCAAACTGAATTCCAGTAGTAATCTATCTACATGATCAGACCACTCACGATGTAATGTGAAATGTGGCCACAAGGTGGAGATGTTGTAATCATTTGTAGTGTTAAATCATAATCTGGGTGATTTGGGTTCAGATGATCTGTTATTCACAGATCACATGTTTGCCATAGCGACAGAATCATATCTTCAATAACCAGTGAAGACAAATGACTCTAAAACATAGAATATAAAGTTACTTTCTTCATAGTTTCATTTCTTTTACATGTTAAAATGCATTTACTCTTGAACATTTCCTCATCATGTATGTGACCTCAGACCTTACACAGATCAGTGTGTGTAATAAGTCTCATTAACAGAATTCATGGCTCCGGAATCAGTCTTGTAAAATCATTAGAAGAGCTCCGTGTTGCTCTGTGACTTAACAAATTACCCACAATCCTCGGAGCCTCTGCACACGGAGGATCGGCTTTCATGTCGGAGCTGTCACTGAAACACGCCAAGCTCACATACATCCTGTGAGACCTAAACACGCCAAAGTCCTTAATCAGTCTCTTTGTAAACATGGAAGGCGGCGGGTAGAAGGACTCAAACACACACGCACGCACGCACGCACACACACACCCACACACACACACACTGGCCTCGGCCCCTGCTGCTAGAAGCTGTTGTATGTTGCGCCTCCACACCCTGTGTAAAATACAACACATACGTGTGGCGTGGCTGCAGCTCACGTCATGTGCTGTCCGTCCTCGTTGTGTTGTCTTGCTGTTTATGGGATGTTTCTGGGCCATGTTTTTGAAGTAAGCGCCGAGGCTGCCTGGCTCTGCGGCCCTTGAGTGGCTGTGAAGTGTTTGTGACAGTTGCTAAGCCGACACCCTCTGTAATGGCCCGGCAGAGTATGAGCACACGCGTGTGCGCACACTCTCACACACGGCTGAGAGGGAGACTCCTGACTGCTCATATAGACGCTGACAGAGGTGTTTAGGTGATGAAGATCAGTGTCGCCTCACACTGAGGAGGTGTCGTCCAGCCCCGCCTGATAACAGACAGACTGTTGTGGACTAATTGTCTGTCTGCGAACGTGTTGAGATGAAATGAGCCGTGTGGAGGAGACAGGTGTCTGTGGTCATGTATGTGCTGCTGACGAAGAGGCCACGCCTCCCATCAGGCTGATTTCAGCCTGACACAAAACAGACAGTCATTCATCTCATTATGTTGTAGTGATTTTGTTTATTTACTGTCTTGTACAAGGAAATCGATGTATTGAAATATTGATACGGTAAGTCATTATGGGATAAAATTGTAAATTGATTTGAATTCTAGATTGTTTTTGTATTTCTATGTGGCTATTTTAATGGTTGCCGTCGTAACATACTAATATATTCTCTGTCATTGTCCAGTCCTCCACCTTCCCCCTGTGTTCTATATAATCTCATGGGTTCATGTGTGAGTGGTTTGCCCAGCAGTGTGAAGATCTGAGGATCTCTGATGGATTATCATCTGTAATTCCACTGCTTTTGAATCTAGGTGTTTTATATCTGCCCACAATCATTTGGATCAAATCTCTGAAAAAATCTGGAGCTGAAATCAGAACTGAAACAATTACAAAATCGGTTCCATTCATTGCTAATGTTAAATCATGATTAACCTTGCACAAACATAATGTTCTGTAATTAATGCAATTTGAATCGTCATCACTTTGACTTGATTTGACATTTGTACAGTTAGGTATTGAATAAGTAGTACAGATGTAATCCACACAGATTGTGATTGTATTTCCAGAAACCTGCTGTGCCTCGGTCCCGACTCATGTACTCTACATTTGAACATAACATGTAATGAAATCCCACTAGCGGGCACCTGTGAGTGTGTGATCCCTGCAGCACCTGCTGCCTCCAAACCCCCAATATGTCCACAACTCACTCTGTGAATATGGCCCAAATATCAGGTGACAGTTTATGGCCCCGACATTAGAGAGATTAAAACAGAGCAGCAGACACTGTCATTACACAAAGGCACCGCAGACACAAATGAAATGAATATAATGAATAACTGTATCCAGGGAAAACAACTCTGAAAAAGCAATTTGGCATATTGCGTACACAAGGCCACTAATGTGATGGTGGCAATGTTGTGTATGACAGTGGATGTCACACAGAGCCATGTAAGAAGAGGATGAGCAGAGGGGTAATGCACAATAACCCCACGCATTAACCCCAACCCCTCCCCCCATCCCTTTTTAATCCAGTAAATTCCATTATTCTCCTCTGGCTGCTCCATTTGCCTGTGCAGGAATCCTCTCCTCTTTTTTTTTTTTTTATCAGTGCAGCTGGAACCTGCTCCCGTGTCCACGTTAATCTACCTCCACTGGGCTGTGAGCACTTTGAATAAAAACCAGCTTCAAATCCGCCACTTTGAAAAGGCTACTAATTGCACAAAAGAGCGATCATCCCCTCAGATGGGCTTAAAGACTTAAAACAAACAGATTAAATCACTGGTAAAGTGATAATGCAGGTTTCACTGTAATTTAACGCATCAAAGACAGAAAAGTGGGGCATTCTGCGCTTAGAACAATGTGCCATTACACATGGCTGCAGCCACGCAGGCCACTGACCTAATACACTCACACAGGAACACACACACACACACACACACACACACACACACACACACACACACA
>JAFBJT010022749.1:0-28730 GCA_016785325.1 Chascanopsetta lugubris | reverse complement strand
CCTAAAACCTCACCTGCTGAGTTTTTTCAAAGGCGTGCCACAAATAGCTTTAAATGGTGATTTTAAATGCACGTCTTGTTTACTTTGGCTGAAACAGACGCAGCTTTCACCCAAGAACCACATATCAAAAATGATTAGAAACATTATTACACAACAACTACTTCAACATTGCACTCAGCGTCTCGTGGTCCCTGCATCTCTCAAGTTTATTGAAAAAAATATGAATGTTAATGAATGTTTCCATGTAATGTAACAATTCTCTGTGTGTTCAGTTCAGCCCTGATCACTTGAATTCAGCTCTCACAGTCAAACTCAGGCGTGACCTGCAAAATAACACTCCAGAACTGGAGCTGAAATGAATACAGGCCACCTTATCTCCCTTCCTCGGCCTTTCTATGACTGCACAGCAGCACTTAATGGGACATTTCTGCCTTATTGATTGTTATAGATCTACAAATCTATGACCTCCACACCCAAACTCCTGATTTGGGAAACGTCCTCTCCTCCCTATGGAACGCACAGAAGACTATCATGAGGATGATAGTTTGCACAAGAGTTGCACAAGACTCACTAAAAATAAAAAGGGTGTGAGGATAGGATGTAAAATTGGATGATGACAAGCTGATGCAATGCTCAGCTGATTTCCTGAGGCCAGGAAAATACACTTTCAACAAATAAATACTTCTTTGTTTTGTATATGAGGATGAGATATTCGAAGCTGTGTGTGTGAGTGGGTTTAACTCTGTGAGCAGATATCATATCTGCACTTTTTCCTCCGGCGGCAGCTTCTAGTCTGTAGGTTATTTATAAATGGTGAGACTTGGAGACTAAATATACACACAGCCTGGTGAAAACAGACCCCAGACATTGACATGGGTACACGCTCAGGGAGCCGAGTCGTTAGAGCTACACACACACACACACACACACACACACACACACACACACGCCTCGAGCCTGCTTTTGATTTGCTCCAGATTACGTTCAACGTTTGGAAAAAAGAACGATGGGCAGGACACATGTACATTCACAAGTGTTTCCCATAAATGTTTTGTGGGCTGGGCAGGAGGAGCATTTCATCCTTCTGAGGCCAAAACTCACAGCCCAAATCCAAATAATGCTGGCTTCCCTCTAGGTGGGGCAGGGCCAGCCGGCGCAGCATTACTGAATTATGCAAGTGGAAAAGCTTGGGAGCTGCACGAGGCAAGATTTAGATGTAAAGGAAAGAAGTACGGCCATCTTATCGTGTAGAGATGATGCCCGATACAGTGGCGATGGGAGAGAGACTCAGCCAGACATGAGGATAGTACACAAACACTTTACTGCTGCTCCACTGACTTTCAGGATTTCTAGTTGGGCGCTGTGAGAGAGGACGACAAACACAGGTCTATTTATATCAATTCATGAGTATATTTCTTGTTGGGGTCATTGCAAAAACAGGTCTCTAGGAAGAAACGATTGGTGGACACCTACACACACACACACACACACACACAAACACACTCCTGAAATAACTGGAGTGTGTTTGGAGAACAATGAGACAGTCCTGTCTGAGGCGACAGCTTCCTGTCCCCAACACACCCTTTACATTCCTGTGTGCCAGTTCGGTGTGCGTGTGTGTGTGTGTGCATGCGCGCGCGTGTGTGTGTGTGTGTGTTTGTGTTCATCTCTGTGCCTCTAATGTGCAGGCTAAAGTGACAGGTCAAAGTTGACAACGACTACGCAAAGTTTTCTACTAGCATCGCACATCTACGTTCCAAACTTCCCAGTGACCTTGAGAGAGGGATGATGTAGTGATGGCTGCTGTGGCCACACTCTGACAGCTGTGGATCAGGAGTATTCCAAGGACCTGATGCTGCAGCTTTATCTGAAACCACATGTCAGTGCCCAACAGAGGGTTTGACTAAAGCTGGATTCAGACACGACCTGAACGCAGCTGGAGAGTGTGAGGGTCAAACACGTTCACAACAACAACAGGAAAATGTTCAGAAGATTCAGATGAGGGGCGGCGCCTGAGTAAAGGAAGCAGGATGACATGTAAATTCCATAGCAAAGAAATCACTCATCTGTTCACAGCGCATCAACGCTGGATCTTTCTCCGCGTTCACTGATCATTTGGACGATTTGCGTTTACACGTGCAGTTACTGTGGAGCAGCTTCACAGATGCAGGGGCATAACTGGCTCCTTGTGAGAGGATACAAAGGACCAACTTCACCTGAACCCACCCCTGTCCTGTCCAAGTCTCAGCGAGACAAGACCCCTGACAGCTAGTGATTCAAGTGATATTCCTCCATTCGTTTTCCAGCGGGACAATAATCACCTATGATGTCGGTGGACACACGTCAGCACATGGAACACTGGTCATGGTGATGAGCACATCCTCTTTATTAGCCTCAGATGTCTGATAGACACACTGGGGTGCAGGTCACATGTCAATCAATCAATGTAGACGCTAAACACATTCTGAAATTATTATTATTATTATTGTTGTTGTTGCAGTTGTTGTCATTTGTATCATTAAATGTAGGCAACATAGAGGGTGAACTGTGGTGCCATTCAGGGACACCAGTGACACACTTCCCTCACAGTGTGTGTGTGTGTGTGTGTGTGCGTGTGTGTGTGTGTGTGTGTGAGTGAGTGATTTTGACTGTAATACGTGCAGATGAGAGATTTGAATCCACTGGCGGAGTATTGCTTTACAACATTTATATTTCATAGAAAGCCTCAAAAAAGCCTTAAAGGTGCAGTGTGTAAACTGAGGCTGAATTCCTCTCACCTAATCCTGCTATTCCAAGTATGTGGGAGGACTTATGGCAGCTTCCAAATAACATTGAAAAGGGGATTTAGAACGTCCATTCTGGACTCCCACAAAAACATGGCCACCTGTGTGTACAGGAGTAAATACACAGGGCTCATTCTTGACAGAAATGCAGGTGCTTTTATATGCATAAAAATGTCATTATATAATAGAGTTCTGCCAATACACGTGTAAATTCATTTTACACACTAGAGAATTCAACTCCACACTTTAGCTGGTGATCCAACAGTACATGGAATCACAGACCTGTGTTGGAAATGAAAGGATGGGTGGTGGTAAACAAGGCTCCACATCACATACAATAACAACAAATAAAACCATATTTCTGTCTGTTATTAGCCAAAAAGCTGATGAGTCCCACTCACCTTCGCACGAGTGGTGTAAACGCAGCCTATGGCCCCACCTGCGACCACAAACGCCCCCGAACAAGTCGCCGAATCATGGACGATGGAGCTCCATACGGCCGAGCCAACACCGACCCGTCATCTGCCTCCAAGCCGGACCCCGGCCCTCCACCGCCCGTATAGCTCCGCCGCTGCGCCCCGGTAAATCCAATACTCCGCGGGCCTCCTCAACGCGACATTTCCTTGGAAAAACACAAATCTTAAACGTGTCCTTCTTTAAAAACCATAGTCCACATTCGGTGGCGTCGTGTTTCTCCGTGATGGAGCCAGGGAGACGAGTTCATTTCTTATTTATTTTACTGGACCGCTTCGACATCCGCCAGCCCATTTCCGCTGCTCCCTCCTCCCGGTTTGTTTACGATCCCCCAGCCTATGACGTCAAACCAATCGCACTCTGATCACATCGATCGGATCCTTGCAATTAAAACTACCGAGGAGGAACGCACGGTTTTAGCCGAACCTCGATCGAGACCGAGCTCACTCAGTGCTTTTCAATCGGCGGTCTGGGGGCCTTAAAGGGGCCGCTCCACGTGCCCCCCGATGTCCCTGTCCAAACTTTTTTCATTAGATCTGATAACATAACTAATGATAAGATTTTAGAAGATGAGTGCACATGAATGCTCCAATCAACAAAAACAAGAAACAGAAAACACCAGTTTAGATACTAATGATAATGTCATTACATATCCAGGGGCCACCTGCCTCCTCGAGTGATACAGTAATAATGGAACATTTAGGAAATGCCACCTGGACTTGTATTATGTATTTATTTGTGATTGTGGATTAATATGCAATTAAATTCTTATCTAATTTCTAATCTGAAAACACAGCTTTTCAAAAATATGAACAGTGGGCGGGCAAGTCACATGTCAATCAGAAGAAAAAGGGAGCCACTCTGTCCGAGTACCATGATTGGCCACATTTTGAACCCCACTGTCCCAACTGGTACAATACATTAATGAAATAACAAATTATTTAATTTAGAGAGGATTGTAGAAATTGTGATTGAGACACATCAGGGACTTTATATGGTTAAATAACATTTATTTAACTGAAAATGTTTTGATAACAAAAATAGAATTCACTTCATAATTGATCACAACAGCATGAAATAAAAAAGTGGAGCAGCAAGCATAAACATGGGAGTGGACTCCTCTCAGTGTGTCTATATTTACAAACACTATATAAAAATATAAATGCTGTCAATATCAGGCAAATCATATATATCAGCTGTCGAGTTATATATATATTCATGTAGCAGCCATACCTTCACACGCACGGATATATACACATTATGGTTGACCCACCAATGATAAATAGAGTGAAGTTACAGTGTGTGTCATATCTGTAACAGTGTTTTACATGTAGGCAAATGAAGACTTACACATAAAATGATAAGATATTCAATTATACAGTTTGTAATATTATCATTGATGAGTCATCCTTTGCCCCCCATACTTTCACAGTATGTGCTGGAAATTCATTTGAGTCTCAAAATAAACTCTGGCAAAGATGACGAGGCATGTTCAAATTGTGCAGTATGTGTTGATAAGCTGCCGACTCATCTCTATATTCCCGCTGGCCTGGTAGATGAGCGATAGATTGAACGCTATCTCCCTCTTCAGATCGACCTGGTCGTCAGCGATACCCTGAGACAAGAAGACGATATGCATATGAAGCTGCAATTTTTAGATTTTAAACTAGAAGAAGAAGGTCAGATTACCTCTAGTTTGCGTGCAGGCAGGGAAAGTGCCTTGTGGTAGTAATGTATGGATAAATGTGTGAGGCCCATCTGGTGCAGCGCCCTGCCCAGGTTGTACATGCTCTCCTGACATTCGCCACGCAGCTCAACATACCTCCACAGGAAGGAGAACCCCTGGAAGCACACATCCACATTCAACTTAAACAGAAAGGAATGAAAAGGCCGTGAGAGGTACTCGAACTCTACCTGCAGCACCAGGACGTGTCGCTTGGCTACAAACTTCTGTGAGGCCATGTGGAAGAAGGTGAGCCCCACGCAGAGACTGTGGAGTGGGTTGCTGGGGTGAGTCTGGAAGGCCTGCACATACTGTCCTACAGACAAACAAGACGTGGAGGCATGTTAGTGGACTACAAATGGAGACTTGTCCATTTCTCATCCTTCGTCATCTGCAAAACTACTTTCCAATGTCAGGTCAGTCCTATGTCAGTCTGTGTGTGTTTAGTACCAAGAGCATGTTTGAAGCTTCCGGACACCATGGCGTTGTGCCCACACAGGATGCACAAGGCGTGGTTATCAGGGTGTTTTAACAACATGCGGAGACAAAACCGGTGGTGCCGCTGGTGCTGAGAGGTTATCGTCAACTAAGGAAGATAAAAAGAAATGAGTATGTGTTCCTGTTTTTTCAAAAAGTTTCTATTTTCACTTCAAATCCCACCTGGTTGAAAATGTTCCACAGCTGAGGCCTGTCCACATTTTCCATCAGCATTAATCTAGGGAAAAATTGGATTTAAACCGTTGAACAGTGTGTTTGATTTATCGCCCACATGATGGAGTTGCACATATATAGCTCTACCTGATGTAATTGTAGGCATTGTAGTAGTTGTGGTCCAGAATGGTGGCAGACAGGCCAAAGAACTCCATCTCCTTTCTCCTGGGCTTGTTATCATAGAAGGAGTAGAACTCCATGGCTGACTCCACCAGCAGGTCTGCCTCTGCGTAGCGCTGAACCTCACACAGTGTCAGCACACAGTTCACAAGCAGCTGCCACCAGTCCTCTTTGGACAGAACGTTGGTTTTACCTGGTCAGAGATCAAAAGATGGCGACTCAAAAAACACACTATTTCATGCACATGTTCACTGTGAAAGCACTCAAACGTGTAACGCTTTCATTTGTTCTTTTCAAAAGAAATAAACCCACTCAAATTCACACACATATCAGGACATGCAATACATACCAGTGTTGTCGAGATAGGCAGCTACATGGTCGGCTATCTCTGGCGTTTGATCTTTGACCTTCACAAGCTTTAGGTGACTCTCGCCTGACACGGTACCAGAGCATACACACACACTAGCTCTTTGCATGGCCACCTAGGAAACACACACAGCATTATTTACCAATTCCAACAAGTCATTTGTTAAAAGAGCCCCTTCTATATAGAGGACGAAGTATGAATGCATTGGTACAGTGTATTTGTGTGTGTCACCTTCAGCAGCATGGACATCATGGTGATCACAGCGTCCAGGTAACCCTGAATCTGTCCCTGGGTCTTTAGCAGTGTTGAACGATGCAGCAGGAGCTTCAACTCCTAGAGTCGCAGCACATATGGTGAGTCCACACACATGCATGCGCTTGTCTCAAAAAATGCTTGATTCCCGTTAACCCAAACAAAAACAGTTGTCTTGCCTTCTGCGCAGCCGACGAATCCTGTGACAGCGTTTCACAGTCGTACATGGACTCCAGGGCCTTCAGAGCGCGCTCAGGTCGGCCCAGCTGCTGCTGCAGGGTGGCCAGTGAGAGTCGAGCTTCCAGATGCTGCGGAGCCATCTCCACCACCTTGACGTAGCTTTCTACTGCCGCCTCCATGTGGCCCAGAGCCTTCAAACACTCTGACAGAACAGAGAAATTGAAAGAGGAGAACCAAAATAAAAACATTCACACTAAGCACTGGTCTTACCTGCGTGTCGGAGCCAGACCACAGCCATGTTGTACCTCTCGGATATGACGAGGGAAGTCAGCAGAGGCAGGGCAGACGAGTACTCGCCTTCCTCCAGGTACGCTTCACCCACGTCCAGGTACAAGTCACCAATCTCCTCTGGATTCTGCTCCATCAGTGATGGCACAAGGCTCTAGGAGTGGCGGCGAGTCAAAAGGTCAAAATGTAATTAAAGCTAAAATTGGATGATGCAGATTATTGTGAAAGTTCTGTTCACCTCCATGGGTTTGAAGACATGAAGGTGTATGAGGCAGACAATTAGCTTGGCTTTCAGGTCCACTGGGACAGTGTCTGGCACTACTACATCTATAATTGGACCTGGACAAACACATAAGAAAAGGAAGAAATATCCCTCAAGGTCATGATGATGGTATTACATCTCTTCACTGTGCCTCACTCACCATTCTCCTCTGCTGCCAATTCCTCGGCAGTTTTCTCTGTTTTTTCCTCAATCGTCGCCTGCTCTTCTGCCTTCTCCTCTGACTTGATCTCAGATTCAGTGGGTTCTGTTGTGGAATCGGATTTAGTTTCAGCCTTGACCAAAACAATGCCGGCAAACTGGACCAGGACCTTGGAGCAATCACACACAAACGCAAAATGTTAAATATTAGGACCCAATTATGTGGCTTTTTTTGAGGGCGAGCAACAAAATAATGGAGGTACCTGCAAAGTCTTGTTGTACTGACGGTTGGAGATGTAGAGCTCTGCAGCCATGTTTATGAAGTCATCACTGACCAGGGAGGGGTGTCGCTCAAGAGCTTCCTCGATCACACTCAGAGCTGAGGGCAGGTCGTTACTTTCATAGTAACTTCTAGAAATGACGCACACAGAAAAATCTGTTGTCAGGAGGAGAAGCCCGACAATCATTACAGCAAATGTTGTGCGTGCTTGATGTATGTGTGCGTGTGAGTGTGTGTGTGTGTGTGTGTGTGTGTGTGTGTGTGTGTGTGTGTGTGTGTGTGTGTCATACTTAGCCATGTCTTTGGAGAGCTGCATGAAGTGCTCACCATCCTCTTGCGGCAGCAGCGACAGGATCTTGCGGTAGCCATCCATGCACTGCCTGTGTTCGCCCAGCCTCATGTAGAGGCTGCAGCGTTCCCACAGGTAGCGCACATTGGTGGAGTCATATTTGATGGCTGTCAAACAAAATGGACGCACATGTTAAACACATGTATCATTTGATGCACATGGATCACCTTGAAGGCGCCAATGGACATTTAAGAATCTATCAATGCTTTTCACGAATGAATGTGCAGGGGACATTTTGAGTTTTGATGACAGAGACAAACATCTCGGGGCCAGTGACATCACAGCGTGACGGATTCACCTTTGTTGTAGCAGACAAGTGCCTGGCGAATGTTATCCTGCTCCAGAGATACTTCAGCCAATCTGATCCACTCCTCACAGTCTGAGGGATTCAGGTGGGCAGCGATCAGGCTGAACTGCAGTGCTTTGTCGCAGTCGCCCTGGTCCTCATAGATCATGGCCAGTGTGGAGAAAGGTTCATAGGCCAGGGGAGCTGCAGGGGGCAGAGGAGACCAAAATTACATACAATCTATTTTTGAACTGGATATCTCTATGGGTAGTTTCTTACCCTGTCTGATGATTTCCATGCACATCAAAATGGCATCCTCTTTATCTCCTCTGGCGTAGCGGATGTTAGCTTCTCCCATCAGGCCTCTAAGAGCCAGTGGCAGTTTGCTGCGATGGCGCCGCCCCTGAACACAAACAGAGATACAAGATATTAAGAGCTGGAATTCACACAGCAGCTGTGACATGAACAGCCCCCCTCCAGACCTTTATCATCTTTTTGCTCTCTCGATTCAGCTCCATCTCCAGAGCAAATACATCTCCCACGGTTGGATCCTCCACTTCTTCCATCTCCTCCTCCTTCTTCTTGCTCTTCCTTCCTCTCCGTCTTTGCTTGAGCTCATCCTTCGACTTCACCGCCTTCAGCAGTACTTCCAGGTCAGTGTCCTCCTCAGCCACCTTGTAATCCTTGTCATCCTCATCATCAACATAGCTCAAGCTGTCATCTTCATCATCATCATCTTTCTCCAGCCCATCCTCCTCTTCAGAAGAGGAAGACGTCGGTGGCTCGAATGTATCCTCCAGCATGGAGGCAAAAGCCAGCTCGACCCCTGGGCTGACTCCCTCTTCAGGCAGGGAAGAAAATAAGATTTCATTCATAGAGTGATAGGAATGTACATCATACAATCATCTCACACATAGACCCCCACAGTGAAGTAAAAGTGAATGTATGAAACATCCAGTTTTTAGATTTGTACCAATCTTCCTCGTGATTTGTGCTGAAGTGGAGGGCTGAGCATCTTCGCCCTCCTCTTCATCCTCCTCCTCATCCTCAGCTGTGACCCCTGACTCCTGAAGAGAGCGGGAAAGAGAAACTTCATCTTACTTACACATAAAGGGGTATCCAGGAGTCTTCACTCATGTATGGCTCCCACTAAGCAATAGATGTACAGCGTGTAGAATTTTGGAATATAGATAACACTAGAATCTGCATTTTGACAGTGAATGTCCTTCATTTGAAAAAACCCATCCAAATGACCTGACCTTAAAGCTGCTTCTTACGACCAGAGTTACATTTCAAACTAAAGACCTTCATTAGAAACCAAAATAAATGCTTATTCTATGATGTCTCATGTGTAATTCCTGATCAAAATAATAATAATACTAATAACCGAAAAATTGTTATTGTATATTCATGATTCCATGGACTTTGTGCACGTGTTTGGTGGGATAGTTGAAAGGCCTGACCTTAAGCTTTCGCTCATCTCTCCTCTGATCAAACTCCTCAAATGTTATCCTGCCCTCCAGGTAGTCGATGAGCTCCGCACTGAAGCCCGACATGTCCGCTTGGGACTCGGTTCACGGGCACAACGGGAATAAGACAGAGAAAAAGAGACAAGTAATGTCTAATTTCGTCAGTGACAGCTTCCACTCTTCAAATAAACACAATTGGATCAACTTCCGCTGTGATCCCTTAATACTTCCGGGTCAGCGTCTCCCCCCTTCCTCTCTCTCTCTTTCAATAAAAGCTTAGCAGAATTGGTTGTGTTTGTTTGTCGCTTTCTTGTGGTACATTTTCTTGGAAGATCTATAAATCACTGAGCGTCAGAAACAATTTCATTGTCTTTGATACAATGACAGTACCGGTGATTCTGAAATCTCGGAGAAAGGAAAATGAAATGTTGTCATCTGGTTTCTTGCAAAAACATAGGAACTGACAATTTGCAACTAATCACTGCCCTAAATGTCATGTTACTGAAGTCTAAAACAGAGTCAAATAGAGGTAATTGGGGAAAAATAAGATAAAATAAGTCACAAATATTGAAGATAATTCAAAATAATGTCCGGATGAGTTCGTTTCATTGAAAACGAAGACATTGTTTGGGACTTTAACATAATAAAAAGGGAAAAGCAGGAACACTGCAGCAGCGGAAGTTGCCTTACCTCACCGTGACGTCATTTGTTTCCGGAAGTGGGTTGTTAGCGTGTACACAGCGTGCACGTGAAGTGAATACCTAGTGTTTCGCACGTTAAATGGCCCGAAACGTAACACAACGATTCCGTCGAAGTTTAACTGCATAGTTCATGTTTACACTTGTGCAGCTGACGTTAAAGTGAACCGAGAAGACGTGCTACTAGCTAGGCTGGTCTAAGTTAACGGCCGTGCAGGAGGCATGTGCAGCGGATACCCCACACCGGTGTACTCACATGCCGGGCGCGAACACTTCCGGGATGTATATGAACCGGCGGAGGACTCGTTCCTCCTGATGGACGCGCTGGAGAAGGACGCAGGGCGGTTAAAGACGATCAGGTCAGACACACGATGTTTGTGGTTCTCCGGGTAGGGGCTGCTGGCCTCACTGCACCTCTGTGGTGTTTACAGTCCGGCCGTGTGTCTGGAGGTGGGGAGCGGCTCCGGGGCAGTGTCTGCGTTTTTGGCGTCAGTGGTTGGACCTTCCGCTGTTTACATGTGAGACACTGACCTCCACAGTCAGATGGACTCTTTCGTCCAATGGACACATTCTCATCTCACTTCTCTTCCAGTTGCACGGATGTGAATCCTGCAGCTGCGCAGTGCACAGGGGAAACTGCCTCCTGCAACAGTGTGTCTCTTCAGCCTGTCATCACAGACCTGGTAACACTTCTGACGTATCTCTCTCATGCAAACACCTCAAATGTTCCAGATCTAACTTTCCCTTCCTGTAGGTTGAGTGTCTCCTGCCTCGTCTCTGTGGACAAGTGGACGTCCTCCTCTTCAATCCTCCTTATGTTGTGACTCCATCAGAAGAGGTGAAGTTCCTCCATCCATCCTCTGCCTGTGGTGAATGTGGAGTTACTTTAATGGTTCCCGTTTGTCCTCTTCAGGTGGGCAGCAGGGGCATCGAGGCCGCCTGGGCAGGTGGGACGCGAGGGCGAGAAGTAACCGACCGGTTCCTCCCCTTGGTGGCGCAGCTGCTGTCCAGCTCGGGCCTGTTTTACCTCATCACCATCATAGAGAACAATCCAGGTGAGGTTGAAACATTTGAAAGTTTTTAAAGAAAGAAAGAACATCCTCTAACTCTTGTCTGCCCTTTCACCAGAGGAGATCATCCACCTGTTGGGGAAACATGGCCTGGAGGGAGAGTTGTGCTTATCAACGAGAGCCGGGAATGAGAGACTGTCGGTGCTGCGCTTCCACAGGAGAACAACGCTGAACTGACTCAGCACTGAGTCGCAGCAAACAGTCAGATTTCCTATTAAACAGATGGAATCTGAAAGAGCAATAAATAAAATACAGACAGATGAAGGTTCGGTAGCTAATGACCCAAAAGAAATGAACAAGACCTGTGTGAGTTTCTTTGACAGTTTATACCATTCAGATTATTCAACCTTAGCCTCACAAAAACAAAAGGAATTTCTTGATTTGTTGAAACACTACTTTAAGTATCTCCAACTGAGAAGCCTCATACTGGCCAGGCAGTCTAATAGTTTGAGACTTTCCCCTCTGTCTTCCTTGGAAGATTTTACAATGAGATCTTCAAACTTCAAGGGGCAAGTGTCTTTGCTCTACGATTTGTAAGTAAATCCAAAGACTCGTCACAGAACATATTAGCAATGGAGATGAGATTTGCAGGAAGAGTTATCAGAGGAAGAATAGTCTAAAGCATGTTTGAAAGCTCAAACCCAAACAGTGAATGTAAATTCAAAAGTACTACAATATAAATGGATAAGCAGACAGTATATTTCTCCAAGTAGGCTGCATCTCTTTAACCCAAATATTCCAGATACGTGTATTAAATGTAAGCAGCAGAAAGGCCCCTGATACTCTCAAGTGTTGAACCTGGCAAGTCAAATCATCGGTAAAGAAGTACCTTTGAAACCAAAGCTATGTTTTCTGAACATTTACCCAGATAACTTGGTGACCTCTAAAAATGAAAAACTCTTACTCGGTATGTTTTCTGGAAGCTAAAAGATGTACAGCCTGCCCCTGGAAAAAGGAAACACCTCGTGCCACTTCACATTGGCTGACAGGATTGTCTTTTTACTTTGCTTTAGAAAAGATCTGCTACACCTCAAAAAAATAAGCCTGACAGGTTTTGGTAAATATGGAAGACTTTCTGTGATTTTCTTGAGACATGATACCGAAGTGAATGGCTGGAATGATTGGCTGAATTGAGACTTTTGTTTTATCTATTCGTTTGTTATTTGTGTTCTATATGCATATGCTATTGTGTGTATATGTTGTATATGTTTTTTTACCACTAGAATTTTTTGGTGCTCCTGCTAGGACAAGATGAATACTCTTTATCAATACGTATATCAGAAATGATATATTCTTCTATATCTTTGAATGCCACTTTCATCTATATATGTAAGTGGGTCTTCGTTTGTATAATTAACAAAAATGTTCAATAAACGGACATACAACATACATCTCAAGACATTCAACAATTCATTACACCATCATTATGTTATTTTAATGCAGTGCAGACACATTTACAGTCCATTTTTTAAAGACAGAATTTTCATGATGTTAAACAAGTTGCATCTCAGACTAATTGCACTTGAAATGTTGAACAATGTGAGAATGTTAAATGTGACCGTTTTGTAAATAAAGTGTTCAGTAACATGTAAACAGGTGTCAATTGTATGGCTATCAGGAATGTATGAAGTTGAGTTTCCACATTTGATTCTGTTACTTCCACACGCTTCGTCCGTCCTCGCCGAGGTGCACGGCGCCGCTGGTCACCAGCTCCAGAGCGGCAGGGAAGGCGCGGTGCTCGGCCTCTCGGATTCTGTCGCACAGACTGTCTTCGGTGTCGCTGCTCAGCACGGGCACAGCCTCCTGCACGATGACGGCACCAGCGTCCACTTCCTCCTGACAAAACAAAGACTTGTTGGCTTTTTTTAAAAACAAAAACAAACAGGCCTGTGGTGTGTGGTTTACTTACTGCCACAAAGTGAACCGTGCAGCCGGTCACCCGCACCCCTGCCTGCAGAGCCTGCTTCTGGGCATTCACGCCCTTGAAGGACGGCAGCAGCGAGGGGTGGATGTTCAGCAGTTTCCCTGCAACACAAACAAACGCAGCGTTGAACACCTTCTGCTGACGTCCAAATAAGAAATGAAACTTCATCTTCCTGACAGTGTCTTCACACCGTTCCACTTTTTGACAAAAGTTCCAGTCAGGATCCTCATAAAGCCGGCGAGACACACCAGCTCCACCCCGAACTCCTCCAGCACACGATCGATGGTGCCGTCAAACTCCGCCCGGCTCCCGTACAGTTTGTGGTCCACCACCTTTTTCAAATTATTCAATTACTTAAAGGACGAAACAGCTCATAGATCTCAATATGGTTGTGTTTTACATTGTTCATACTCTAGTTTGGATTCCAGCCAGTGACGCCCTCTTCAGGCCCTGGACTCCTGGCCTGTTGGAGATGACGACCACGATCTCTGCCGAGCTGGACGGGCGCCGGGTCTGTTCGATCAGAGCCTGCAGGTTGGTGCCTGGGACATGGAGGACAGTTTCTTAACATGTTAATAAAAGTAAAATCATGATTGGGTTGCAAAATAACCAAAGTTACTTGCTGTTACTTCCAAATGACTTCACAAAGAACAAATGCAGACAAACAAACAAAAATATCCCACCTGTACCGGAGATGAGAACAGCTACTTTCATCCTCCTGCGTGGTGCCCCATTGTTACCATGGTCACCGTTACTTTGCTCAATGGCTGAGTTTCCTCCAGTGGTTGCCAGTCCTGCATTCAACAGACTGTTGCTCAGGTTTCGCACCACCACAGCTTCTGCCCCTGCATGGACACACAGTCAAACTTAAAGGTTCAGTATGTTGGATCCACCTGACATTATTTCTAGTTTAGAGTTTCAGTAACCAACTACCGGGCTGCTTGTGAGCCAGTGAGCCCACGATCCAGGCCTCCTCGTGGCCTTGCAGCTGCCTCAGGACCCTCTGGGCGTCCGGCGGGGCAACCACCAGCACGGCACCTAGGCCGCAGTTGAAGGTGCGGGCCATCTCTTCGTCGCTCAGGCCGCCCTCTTTGTGGAGCCATGAGAAAACTGAGGGGATGCCCCATCGAGACGCGTCTGGATCACACATGGAGACAACACTGAAATGATGGAGGTCTACAAATCATGGCGGAAGTGGAGGTGAGATGTTCATTCGTGTTTTCTCTCCCACCCAAATCAACCGCCAGCTCCTCAGGCAGCACCCGGGGAATATTCTCCAGAAGCCCACCGCCTGTGATGTGAGCGTAGGCCTTCACGGCGCCGCTGCGAAGAATGGGCAGCAGCAGGCGGCTGTAGATCTTTGTCGGTGTGAGCAAGACCTCACCTGGAGGACGTCGGTACGGATCGTGAGAGGTAGAGTTGTGATTGAACTTTTTAAAACTTTTTTTTTTTATTCAGGAGGAAAATGAAAAGAAAGCTCACCAACAGTTTGTCCCAGGGCACCAAACGGAGCCGGGGAGGAGTAGTCAAGGTGTGTTCGCTCCAGGATTTTGCGAACGAGGCTGAAGCCGTTGCTGTGGACGCCAGAGGAGGACACACCGATCAACAGGTCCCCCTCAGCGATGTCTCCCAGTCTGGGCAGCAGGGCGCCACGCTCCACCGCTCCCACACAGAACCCTGCCAGGTCGTACTCACCTGGAGCGTAGACACCCGGCATCTCGGCTGTCTCACCTCCTGCAATGTGGACTTTTTGTTTGTTTCACATCATCTTTGTGGAAACATTCAGCTTCTGCTCCTTCACTTGACTCACCCAGCAGAGCACAGCCGGCCATCTCACAGCCCTTCGCGATGCCGCCGACCACAGAGGCAGCTACTTCCACATCCAGGCTGCCACAGGAGAAGTAGTCAAGGAAGAAGAGCGGCTCGGCGCCCTGGGCGAGCACATCGTTCACACACATGGCGACCAGGTCCTGACCGAGGCTCCCGTGACGACCACACGCCTGAGCAATCTGACAAAATGACAAATCTGTGTTTATATCAAAGCTTTGGCGTCTCGATGAAATAACAATAATAATTTATTCTGCAGACCAGAGACTGAACACTATTTCTTTTTGCTGCATCTTTTTTACAGAGATGTGAGGAAAGCATGAAAATCACCTTGAGCTTGGTGCCGACGCCGTCCGTCCCTGACACCAGGATCGGGTCAACGAATCCTGCAGCCTTGAGGTCAAAGAGGCCAGCGAAGCCTCCCAGCTCCACATTACACCCTGACAGGAAGTCACACACATTTCTCCTTCATCTGTTTACATCAAATTCATTCAAAGATGTTTTCTAAAGTTTTACCAGAACGAGACGTTGCTTTAGCCAGAGGTTTGATCATCTCCACCAGCTTGTTGCCGGCGTCGATGTCCACGCCGCTCTGCTTGTACGTTAGACCTCTGTCAGAGAGAGTTTTCATTATGTGTCACAACAATGTCTGAAAAATCTTAATAGCACAAAGATCAAAGATAAAATTCAAATAAAAAACATTTGGCTAAATTGTGTATTTCTGACATTTTCGTCTACACTCACAAACTCCTGGATTCCTGCAGGTGAGCGATGGCGTGGTGACCGATGTCCCGGCGGTACACGGCACCTTGGAAGCCGATGGCGGCCACACCCCGGTTGGCAGACTGTAAGGCCGTCTCCAGGGACGAGCTGACCGCAGTGACTGTCAGGACCCGACCACCGCTGGAGACCACACCCCCTTCCTTCAGAGCAGTTCCAGCGTGGAAAATCTGCACACCTGTTTCCTCAACCTGAGACAAGCCTATGATACAGAACATCATTTTCAGGCATTACGACAGTATGACAGATTTTTTTAAAACCTGAGAACGTTAGTTAAATATTTGCATACCAGTGATTGGCACTCCCTTCTTGTAGGAGCCCGGGTAACCAGGGCTCGCCATGACCACTGTGACTGCAGAGCTGTCCTGGTGCCACAAAGGGGCGTTGGAAGCCAGTGTGCCTTTCATGGTGTTTGTGATCACTTCATATAGGTCGCTCTTGAGCAGCGGCAGCAGCACCTGGAATCAAACAAAGAAAAACAATGAAGAGCAAAATCAAGAGTTTACTTTTCGTCATCAGATTAAAAAAAGACTGTACCTGACACTCGGGGTCGCCGAAGCGACAGTTGTACTCGAGCACCTTGGGGCCCTGCTTGGTCAACATCAGCCCTGCATACAGCACACCTGAGGAAACAAAGACAGGTCAGTCACAGAATCACTCACCACTACAAAATTAAACATATCAGAGACCAGATAAAGAAACAAAGCACTCGCCGACATAAGGAGCTCCCTCCTCCCTCATCATGTCCACTGTCTTCTGCAGGACGGTCTCTTTGATCTGCTGCAGCAGTTCCTGACTCACCTGCACAACATCCACATGACAACAGTACAATGAGCCACTGCTTGGTTAAGTGTTGAACAGAACCCCGGTAGCAGACTGTGATCTGGTTTGGTGTCAGCTCAGTACCTGAGGGGTGGGGCAGTACGCCCCCATGCCGCCGGTGTTTGGCCCCAGGTCACCATCCTGCAGCCGCTTGTGGTCCTGCGCCGGAGGCATGGGCGACACTGAGAGGCCGTCACTGAAACACAGACACTGCGAAGGAAGAAGCAAAGTCAGCTCTTTATATCGGTGTTTGATCTAACTGTTTTTACATGATGAATTTCACTTGAACTGTTCCACTCACAGACACTTCCTCCCCTTCCAAAAGCTCCTCCACCACGACCGTGTCCCCTGCCGCTCCAAACGCTTTGTCCTATCACACAGTTCACGCACTGATCTCATCTGGTGTCGATATAAAGCATGATCAAAGCAGCTTCAAACGCGGGAGTGAGTCACTCATTCCGCCACATTTCATCCAGTACCTTCATGATGTCCATCACAGCCTGGCAGGCCTCGTCCTGGTCTCGGGCCACGATCACTCCCTTTCCTGCCGCCAGACCACTGGCCTTCACCACCAGGGCCGGAAAGTCGGCGCTGGACATGAGAGACAGAATCGTTTATATATGAAAGCAAAATGTCATTTGTGGACGGTTTTAGATCTGCAGAGGACATGAGAGGAAGCGTCTGGATGAGGGCTGACACAATGATGCAGGGTTGTTCCGACAAAGATTGTTTATGTCACCAAAACAAAAATCAATTTCAGTGAAACATTACAGCCCTGCCTCCTCTGCATTCCAAGTTCTAATGTCAACATGTCTACAAATACACATCTGCTGTGCATACGTGCGGATGTAGCTGCACGCCTCCTGGTGGTCAGTGAAGGAGCCGTAGCGGGCCGTGGGGATGCCGTGTCGCTCCATGAATGCCTTGGAGAAGCTCTTGCTGGCCTCCAGCTGAGCCGCTTTGCTGGAGGGGCCGAAACACGGGACCCCGGCTGCTGTCAGATCGTCTACGATTCCTGAAAGAGACGTCCACTCAGATTTGAATGACGGACGTGATATTTGTGTGTGTATACCAACCTTTACCTTTACCTGTGACTAGGGGGCAACATATGCATGTGTTTCTGTTTTAAGGTTTGTGCACTTTTCTATCAAGTTACACGACTTAATTCTTAATAGGACAGGAGACAAAATACCACCCCTCACTTACCTGCTGCCAGTGGCGCCTCAGGTCCGACCACCACCAGCCCCACGTGATGATCCTTGCAGAACTGGGCCAGGATGGCGTGGTTGCTCACTGAAACCTCTGCATGAAGAAGAAACAGTTCAGGCATGCATCCATCCCCAAAACACAGAGGGAAAGCAGGGAATATAAAAGGAAAGTGTTCATTAGTGTTCACCAGAGTTGCTGATCTTGCCACAGTTGGCGGTGCCAGCGTTACCCGGCGCCACCAGGACCTGCTGGATGTGCGGAGACTGGGCCAACTTCCACGCCAGTGTATGCTCCCGACCGCCACCGCCAACCACCAGCACCCGTTCTGACATGATACCTGAGAAATACAGATCCAAGCGTTTGATATAAGATGGCAATTTTCTCCTCGGCCTCATGGCAATGCAAACTTTTAATTGCACGCACAGTTTGACCTTTATTGAATAGGGTTGCAAGGCAGCGCTGACCTTTAGCGAGGCTCGAGGTCTTATAATGTCACACTAACAATATCAGATCAACTAGAACATAAAACACAAGTCAACAATTAAATGACCATGGTGCTCAGATGGAGCCTGAGCTAGAGGGCAGGACCCAGTGGCTCATTTGCATAGAAAAACTGAACCATTACTAGCCTGAGATACAGTGAAGCCTGGCTTTGGCAGCTTTCATATCTTGTGTATGTAATTGTCATAGTATTTGATTTCACTTGTTTTAGTATGAGCTCTTCATCTCATGACAAGTATCACTCAATGAATTACTATTGTAAAAATCCTATGTATAGCTCCTTTAAACCCTGGGTCCTCACAATGCACGATCAGGGTTCAAACCATTCCAATCTATGTTGACATGTCATGGTTGTGCAACACTTGAGTTTACTTTAGATATAAAACAGAAGCAGTGACAGTGTTAAAGCTGCCTGGTGATGAGCTGCGATAGGATAGGGAACAAAAGGCTGAGTGTTGCACGGCGGTCGCACCACATGTTCAACAATTAGTCGAATCAACGTTTCAGATTGAAACCACTCGGCTCATGTGACCTCGCAAATCAAACACATGATCCTGAAAATGGTCAGAAGCAGATTTAAAGGTCCAGTGTGTCAGATTCAAGTGGAATGGATCCTCCGGTGACCCAGAATGGACAAATGACATACAATTCCATATTCATTGATAAGTGAGGTGGAATTCAACTGCAAAATGCAACTTCCCCACTTGCTGACTAAATCCTACAAATTACACCTGTAACACTTTTATTTCTTTTCACCCAAGTAGATCCATGAATGAACAACATCTCTGAAAACATTCTCTAATGTGCTGAAAGCAGTGAATGCTTATTTGTGGCCACTTAGGGCAGTTTAGTAACGATTTAAGGTTAGAGGGAATATTTTTACTACCGGATGTCACTACATATGTCACAATGCACCTTTAAAACGTACATTTGTGAGCAAAACTTAAATATGTATGGATTAAGATTATAGTTAGTAATAATATTGCAACCAAAAATAGAGAACACATGAATTGTCATGGTAAACAAAGAGGCGAAATACATCCATTTAGATTTTAAAATGACCCGGACGACTGACAACAACATTAGCATAAACAGCATGATAACACACATGATGGAGACTCACCTGTGGACGTTAGTTGTGCGTAGAAGCGGGAAGCAGCCGGACGACAGTGTGTCTTCTCTTGCTCTCAGCGTGGGGACTGGCCGTGGAGTGGATGGTCAGTGTCCACACATAAACACACACACATAGACAGATGAAACACACACACATAGACACACACACACACACACACACACACACACCACGTGCATCCAATGTGAGTGAAGTTTACCGCCGAATGACAAAACGTATTCACAGACAAACTTACGCAAACATGTAACGTCACGTTGAAATTGCGAGGGGAAGTGTCGTGAATAAAGTTTTCGTCGTGTTTCTCACCTTTTCCTCATGCACACAAATTTCAAAACAACTTTTCCCTGGTAGTCGCAGTCTTCCGTCCTCCGCTGTGACGTCACAGTGAGGCGGTGCATCATGGGACCTGGAGTTCATCAGGGGGAGTTGATTATAATTGGTCCTGTTTTGTGTTTTTTATTGTTTTTCTCAAAGAGAAAACAATCAGGGGGTAACAGTTAATTTATGCATACATTTGAATTGTTCCAGCCTTTTTCTTACAGCCAGAAATGGTAGTATCACTTTTCACAGCTAGATATCAGCCATCACATGTAGATAACTCAAGATTTGAATGTGGTGATTATTACATTAATTACATTGATCGTTAGAGTAAAAATGCCCTTTAGACGATGTCGGAACCACTCTTTTATTTTGAAAAAGAAGAGTTTTAAGTCACTTGTACCCTTGTCTTAAAACACAATCACCTCCATTTTCATTTATTTTTCATCAACTTCTTTTTTATATAAATTAGAATGGTATATTATGCATGCAATACCTCATTAGCTGCTTAGGTTTTCATCTTCCACGGAAAAAAACCAAACACAAAAATAAACAAACAAACAAAACAAATCAAATCCCCTAAAAGTCCAGATGAAGCTGCTCAGGAGAGGGTGGTGGGAGAAGCCACAGCATGAAGCGATGTACAGTTTGCGAGTTGCATAGTACAGTACATGGAGTTCCTCATTTTAAAACAGCATGCCGTTTGTATTGCACATTACCGAAACGTTGTATTCTGGACCTTGCTGCTGTTCCAAGTGTCCCGCATGGGTCTCATGTCAGCACAAGTATACAGCAAATAGCATCTCTCAAAGACATTATGTACATTTATTTGTTATAAAAATAATTACCAGCAAATATTCATCTAGTACTCATCTACTGGAATAAGAGTTTGGCTTCTTTTCTTTTTTGTCTTCACTTTTTTAACCAAAGGAAAACTTTCCCAATATTTTTACCTTGAGATTTGGTCAGTGAAAAATTAAACAAGTCATGATTTCTTTTCTTTTTTGGGAGAAGAAAGTTTAGCTAGCAAGAGGTGGAACAATGTTACTTATCTCATTCTTAGATCTGATCGACCTCCATGACACAAAATGGGCTGTTTGGGCAAAGAAAGGGAGGGACAGTGGTGGCATGCTGGTCTGGAAATCCCTTTCTGATTGTCTCAAGCGGCCCAGCTCGACATTGGTTGGCTCGATTTCAAATGGGAAATGACTTCCTGGTTCAATCAACCAATGGAATTTGATGCTATGGGCAGAATGAGACAGAAAACATGCCTGTAAACACTTGTCATTTGAGGGCAGAGATTCTTGAAGTTGTCAAGTTGCGCCCTGGTACCGGATTCACTTTGTTGGAACTGTTGTCCCTTTTTTGCTTCCTAATTTGTGCTCTACGAGTTCTTTAGATTGACATTTAGCCGTAAGATGTGTCACAATTTGTGTTTAAATCAATAAAGTCTGTTGGTGGTGTGACGAGCAGCCCTTTGAAACTTCTAATTAGGTTTTGAAAATGAGGTTGAGACATCTGGAAACTGTGTCAGGCCAGAGGATCATCAGGGACCCAACAATTCTAAATATAGGACAAATCTTTTTGCGACATCCCGGTGAACCACAGCTGAAACTTTCTGTGAGCTACTTTCTGTTCATTTATAAAGGAACATTACACCATTTAAAGAGAGGGGACACACTCTAACTAACACTCCTCTTTGCTTTCATTCCAATGGGAAAACAATAATTAATTTGGGGGAACAGATCATCAATGAAGGCAACAGGTTCACGTGGTGCTGCAGCTTTTACTAAAGAACATCACTTTTCCATCAGTGAGGGAAGACTATCGAAATATTTCCTAAAAATAGATTCCTCTGGCAGTGCGTCTGTCTTAGTTGAAGCCAGAAAATAAAGGCAAGCCAACTGATTGAATGGAAATCAATAGATTTGAAAATAAGTAGTTTTAAATTGTCACACTTTTAAGTGTCAGCTTGTGTGTTCTATTTTGAAAATGAAAAGTATTTTTTTACTCTCGATAAATTTCAGGTTTTGCCCTCAAACACAGGCAAAGAAAATTGAAACGTTTTATGTGACATATCTAAAAAAACATCATCTGATAGAATCTTGGTGAATGAATATAAAATTCTTCCACTGTGTTTTGATGACAAGCCTCAAAATCCTCAAAAACAACCACAGCAGCTTTCACGTGAAGCACCAGCTTACGCTTGAGTTTGTTCCAGTTCGACCAAATCACAAAACTTCCGTTATTCAAAGCTATTTTCATGATGTCCTCCCCTCGGATGAGTCATGCAATCCACGGAAACATTCCCCAATGACGAAAACCAACACGTAAAAGCTTTAGGGTGAACCAGTTCATCTCAGAATATTTAGAAACAAACCTGCAGAGAAATCATTCCTCGTTAAATTTGGGCCTCGTTTTTCTTCTCTTTTTATTTTTTTCTTCTTCTCCTCAGAGAAAGGCGCCCTATACAAACATCGATTACAGGAGGGGTCTATTTTTTTGGAGGGAACATGCTCTGCAGTCAGGACAACATGCCAGCTACACAGAGGATGAACATGATGCAACCAACCCTGCAACATCACGTTTGGAAACTCTCCAGACACCAGCAGAGGGAACGTTGATGGTGATTTAATATCCAATCACGTGTCTCGCTCTCTGTACCTCTGTTTTAACCCTTTCACAACAACTCTCATTGCTAATAAATGCAGAAAAAAGAGAAAGAAATGCTGTCGATCCTCTTACTGGGGCTAAAATATGGGACGGAACATCATCCGTTATCTTTCCTCTCAGTGCCAGCAGTTCAGAGCAGAAGCCACATTGCCTTCTCTGACCCAGATCTGATCCCGGCATCGTGCGGATCTGTCCTGTTCGTGAAGGTTAAATCAAATCCTTACGCTACGCTACAGATAAGCTGGCTGGCCTCACTCAGACGTGACTCGCAAATAGCAAAATAGTTTTAGGAGTATCTGAAGCACCAGTTTTCCAAAGACCAGCAGATATCATCCCGGCACCTGCCGATCTTCAAATCTACACCTCGCCGTGAAGGAACCCAGATCACTCTGTACAAAATATCAATGAAGTGGAGGTGACGGTTGATCAACTATCAGCATGCAATAAGCTAAATGGTGAGAGGGTTTGTACATGGCCCAGCAGCCCTCAGCAGTCTCTGTGGGGCAGAGCGACATCCCAGGCACTTCGAAGCCCACGCAACCCTCGGCGCCACCTGACAGCAACCCATCATTCCTCCGTTTGCTTGTTGACAAGCCCAGTCGCTGCTGCACGCCTGCTGAGCATCGCGTTCTCCCAAAAGGTCCCAGGAAAGTCAATAGTAGGGATTTGTTAGCGTCGATGGGGTTGATTGACGGGGCTCGGCCTGCTGCGTGATTCAAAGTAAATACCTGACATCTGAACGTGACTACGTTTTGACTTTGAAAGAGAGACAGAGAAAAAAAAGTCAGGTACAATTTGGGACCATCTCGGCGCTGTCGCAGCGTTTGTGTCGGGTGGAATCCGGGCCACGGCGCCCCCCTGTGGTGAGAGAGAGGGAGGGGGCGGGCGGGCTCAGAGCCGATGCCGGGAGTCGTGGCTGTAGCTGCCCGGTGAGCTGCGGTTGCGGTGTGGTTTGTATGAATCCTGATAGGGGTCCTGGTAGTCCTGGTACGGGTCCTGCTGCTCTCGGCTGTGCTGCGAGCCCGACGACATGCGGTTGCGTCCCTTGTGCGCCCGCTCGTTGTGGTAGTTCTCGTCCGACGTCATCAGGTTGCGCCGCTCGTTCAGGGTGGAGTGGTCGCCGCCCGTGTGGTTGCTCTGTCGCGTTCTTTGGCTCTGCTGAGAAGAGGCGACAGGATCAAACCCATGTATCTGTCTGTCTGCCTGTCTGTCTGCCTGTCTATCAATCTGCATGGGGAAGAGCAGGGACCCGTCAACAACACCGCGTCCACTTCTAATAAGACACCCCAGCTACAGAAGAAGGGTAAATGAAAACTGTGGTGTACCTGCAGTCCAGAGATGCTGGTGGGGTAGGGGGTGAGGGTGGTGGGGCCCAGGTTGCGTCCCAGCAGGGGGTTTAGCGGCGTTGCCATGGAGGTGTGGGTAGCTTTCCAGTAAGCCTCCAGATATTCGGCCAGGTGCTCGCAGGCGTCCTCCAACTGGTTCTCATCCAGGATGATGTCGAACATTTCCTGTCGGCAGAGGACGGAGGAGGAGTGAGATGAGGAGGGAAACATTTCGATTTTGCGGAGGAGTCGACGTGGACACTTACTGGAGGACACTGGGCCAATTTGTCTGCTGCCACCAGCTGCACGTTCAGGTGTTTGCTCTGGGACTTTCCTCTGGACTTCACCAGCCTCTGCAGAACCTGAACAGCAGAGGCCAAATGAATTGGCGTCCGATCCCCGGTTACGAAGCAACTATCGCATGTCTGCGGTGAATCGGTTTGAGTGAGACGATGGTGGAGGAATTTACAAGTTCTTTGGTGTGAAAGGATAAAGGATAACACATCCACAACCTTACATACACACATATGTGCACACTCATCAAAGAGGAGGAGAGCATGATGCAAACAAACAGCTGCAGCATTCAGACTTCACAGCAGTCTATTCCTTTCCATTCTCAATTATCAATTTGATAAAAGAGACCACCAGGTGGCCTGAAATACTCATCTCTGCTAGTGTAAAATATTTGTATGATACAATCATATATAAAACCTATAAAATCATTTATAAATAGTAAATGAATTACAAAAAATAAACAAACAAATGAACATTATCAATATAACTTCAAATAATTTAGATTTTACTATTTGAGAATAGTTGAAATACACATGTGAAAAAACTGGGATTACTTATCAAAATATTAAATTAAAGGTTCAATGCGAGGAATTGAGGTGCAATTCTTTTCATGTGTCACTAATTAAAGATTAATGACACATGTGCTTTCATGAGTAAAATAATGCAATTATTTTCTGTATAAAGAATTAGTCTTTCTTTCTTCTCTCCCTCCATCCATTCATCCACCCACCCACCCATCCATCTATCCATCCAGTCATTAAAAATTAGTAATTGGTCAGTTAATTGTGTCCACCTGTGCTTCAGTTGATGTACTGCAAGGGCAGAATATCTTTGCCATCTAGTGGTAAATTTGAGGTACTGCGCTTGCAGCACCTAAAATGAATCACCAGACGCCATAAATGTGCTGCCCTTGCAGGACATCAACTGAACCACAGGAGGGCAGCAATTGACCAATTTCTCCTTTAAATGAATGATAGAAGGATAAAGGGAGGGAGAGGAAAACAATATTAATTCTTTTTTTGTAACCACCAGGTGGCATGAAATACCAATATCTGCCTCAAAGCACAAAACTTCAAATAATGAATCTTTCTGATGTCCATCCATCCACTCATCAATCCACCCATTCATTAAAAAGAGAAATTGGTCAGTTGTCGCCCTCCTGTGGTTCAGTTAATGTACTGCACCTGCAGTACCTTCGGGCCATCTGGTGATTAATTTGAGGTACTGCACTTGCAGTTCATCAACTGAACCACAGGAGGGCAGACTAAAATGTTTATTTTCTATTTAATGGATACATTGATGGATGATGGATGGGTGGACAGAATAAAGAACGAAATTTGAAATGAAGAGTAAGAGGCGGTCCATCGATTGATATGCATCCATTTATCCATTAAATACAAAACAACAGTTTTAGTCTGCCCCCTGTGGTTCAGTTGATGAACTGCAAGTGCAGCACCTAAAAATTAACCATCAGATGACATAAATAGAAATTTCTGATTTAAACCTCAAAATAATTAAAATGTCTTTTTTCTCTCCCTCTCTTCATTCATTCATCCATCCATCCATTCATTAAAAAGAGAAATTAGTCAATTGTCGCCCTCCTGTGGTTTAGTTGATGTGCTGCAAGGGTAGCACCTTGTGGTTTACCTTGGGTAATGCACTTGCAGTACCTAAAATTAACCACTAGATGACATTTGCAAGGGCAGTACCATCTGGTGGTTACTTTAAGGTACTGTGGTTCAGTTGATGTACTGCAAGGC
The DNA here is from genome assembly GCA_016785325.1 of Chascanopsetta lugubris. Taxonomy (NCBI): domain Eukaryota; kingdom Metazoa; phylum Chordata; class Actinopteri; order Pleuronectiformes; family Bothidae; genus Chascanopsetta; species Chascanopsetta lugubris. The sequence goes on along the minus strand of JAFBJT010022749.1, from coordinate 2,694 downwards.
CATCTGGTGGTTAATTCTAGGTACTGCACTTGCAGTAAAAAAACAAAAACAACAATTGTATAAAAATAATCTCTTATTTTCTGTCCATGCATCCACTAATTATAAAAAATATAATAGATAAATAAATGAATGAAAACAAATTAGTAAAATATGGTGAATCCTAAGAATGAAAACATGTGCCTTAAGTATGAAAAATATATATAATTTTTGCTGTGATTAAATGTTTGGGTAACTGACAAAACCACACAAGTACAAATGTTAGAATATATTGGGATAAAGTCTTAATTTGCAGCTACTGTGTGACTGTAGAAGATCAGCCTGTCACTTTGGCATCTCGTCTTGTTGCATGCTGGGAGTGTGCTGTGTAAAATCAATGTGGATGACCAGGAAGTGACAGCCTGAAAATGCACTAGTATCTGGGACTGGTGGTCGCTGGCACCCCCATGTGTTTGGGACAAAGTGCAGCAGATCCATGCAGAGAGGAAACTTCCACACAAATAATCAAGTCGGCTATTTGAATCGTGTTTGTGCAGAGCAGTTACACCAGTGGAGGGAGAGAATCAAATGAACAGGGTGTTACCTTCGACTTGTTGTGTTGTCTGTCCACACCAACTGTGACTGCAGAGATTATACCACACACTTAAAGGTCCAGTGTGATGCTTCCACAACGAGCCCCTTTTATTTACATCCTCTTTCTGGAGGCCTCCATGTTCTACCATCATGACTGACACAATATCTTCACCACTAGATGTCACTAATCTTCCACACTCAGCGTTCAAGTCACATCCTGGATTAGAACTCCTTTAAACCTCGCAACAACAAACATTGAGTATGTCAACAAAAAGCCACGGTCGGGCTCTGACCTTTGGCGAGGAGACCTTGACGTGGACGATGATGGGCGCCAGCGAGGTCTTGAGCAGCTGAGCCGGGTGGTTGATGGTGTCAGCGTCCAGCACCACCAGCTGCAGGGAACGCGCCAACTCGAAGATCCGCTCGATCTCGCTCTGCACCTCGGCTGATTGGACGAGACAGAACTCAGACGTGAAATCAAACTCTTTCATGTCGCACACACTCCACTTCAGTCTGATCATTAGAGATTAGAGCTGAAATAACAATCAGTTGATCTTCAGACTGACAGCGAAACATGACGTTTTCGTACCCAGGCTGGAGCGAGTGTTGGATCTTTCGATGATGGCTCTTTTACTGGGGTTGTTGAGGACTGAGCGTTTGGCCAATGATATGTCAGCTGTGACACGCGTGATCGATATCCTGGACACAAACAGAACAGATTTTAAACTGGAACATGAATTTAAACAAATCCCAGTCCCAGCGTGCAGGAGAAAAAAAATCATATATATATATATATATATATATATCATATATTTAAAAGTTAACCACAATCCTCAGTGACAGCTAGTTCTCCTCTAACACAAAATGGCAGGATTAAAAAACAAATAGTTTATCACAGATTTTCTTACCTGCCGTCAAATCTGTGCTTGAGGAAGTCGAACAGAGCTTTCTGCATCATGTCGGTTACCTGCAGCAACAAAGACAAGTGATACACTTGTTAAATGATCCGATGACACCTGACCTCTGGGTCCTCATCCCTCTGCCTGTGGTCTGGACGTTAGCGTGGGCGATGACACGCTCACAGGTCAGCGCGTGGTCAGTATCTGTTTCAGGGAAAGTGGTGTTCTTTATGTTTGAAGCGTCAGACTCTCACCTCGTAACCTTTGAGTGAGGGCCCCACCAGCACCACGGGCCTCATGGAGGGGACCACGTCATACGGGGGGATGTGCTCCATCTGTCAACACAAACAAACACTATCAGTGTAAATAACGACAGGAAAACACACACTCAGTGAAAATAACACAGAAAGTTCGGATGTGTGAAATGGGGGCTGAGTTATTCCCATGTTGATGAACGTAGCAAATGATCATTTTAAAGGAATAATAAAAGCATTACTTTAATCAAATTGCACACTTGGACACACAAATGCACATAATTCATATTAAATAACAAATATAGACTCAGAAGGCTGAGAAAGTATACTCATAGTGGTCAAAAAATCTTGTGTGGCGCACACTTCATTTATCAGTGTTTGCTCATTTGCTACATAGATGAATGAACATGAAGAACTACAGTCCGACCCATTCACACGGTACCAGAGCAGGAAGCACAGGGAGGGAGAGAGAGAGAGAGAGAGAGAGAGAGAGAGAGAGCACCACGACACCACACCATGCCAAAGTATTCACACCACGAACCAGTGTGGGTCTATTTGTTCCAGGCTGACAAACAGGAAGTATCAACGTGAATCAATGTAAATAACATAAACACAGTCTATATGTTAACTCCACGTGTTTGATAAAGCTACATTTAATAAAACAGAAATCTCTATGTAAACTAATATCTCATAGGCTCACTAATGAAGACATGAATATAGATTTACTGACATATAGATTGTGTTCGTTTTATAAAGTGGGATGTCATTTTTATTGATTTTTTTGTTGCATAAAATCATAATGTATTGATTGTTTTGTCATTTTCTAAAAAATTCTGTTGGATTATCTAGTATGGAATATTAATATGTTCATTTATGTAACTCGATTTCTTACGCTGCTCATGACCATTTTATTCGTTTTTATAAATAGAAACATTTTGAAAAATTTGAATGAAACTGTGTGTCACAGTGGC
>JAFBJT010022711.1:46381-60849 GCA_016785325.1 Chascanopsetta lugubris | reverse complement strand
CACAAGAGCTGCATAAGCACAGTGGAACAACCTGCAGACTTCTGGGGTACCAGGGGCCCTGGTGTCAAGAGGAAAGAGCAGTTGCATACTAAATAAAAGGTTCAGCCCATGGATGTATTCATAGAACAGGATATAGCACCTCCCCTCAGACTTGCAGCAAATTTTACCCAGTGGTCACTCGTGGTACTGCAACAACAAAAATCCCCATGCAGCCCGAAAAGCATTTTTCCCATAGACCACAAAAGTAATTTTGATGCATGAAAAACTGTTTGCAAGACACCTGGGGACATAGTCATGGGCAATTATTGGTTGCTATGGGAGCCCTGATGCATTATGGGGGCGAAGCTCCTGCACATACTCCATGGGTTGCCCGGAACTTTTGGGCTATGCACCAGGCAAGCAACTTCCATAGACTTGAATGGGGTCATGTGATCAGATTGGCCTTAAGCACATCATTCGACTTCAATCAGCTGATCAGTATGTGGCAAAACAACAACAAACTACCAGATTCACAAACAACTATTTAAAGATGCAGTGTGCAAAATTTCAGTCATTTTTGTCCCATCCAAAAATATTGCAAAACAATTACATACTGGCATTTCCATAAATGTACACTCACCTGAATGTATCCCCCCTCCCCATTACTCTTAAATGAGCCCATTGATGTATATTTTCATGAGGAGTGAGTCCTCTCTATGGAGGCCGCCATGTTTATGCAGTAGACAAAGTGGACGCTCCACATTTCTTTTGAGTTCTAATGACAACTGAAGTCTACCATAGGTTCTCCTGCATGCTCAGAGGGGTGAGGATGCAACATGCAACTTCCCCTCAAGACGTCACAAAATCGTACACACTGCACCTTTAACCAATTCAATATACGAATATGGACGAGCCCCCAATTTGTCCAAGCCTGGCTCAAAACCATACCAATTAAACAAAAACAAAAATGTAAGCTTAGATGAGACAGATGTATAAAGACACTCACTATCCAACATATGAAGGATTGTTGGGTTTTAATTGAATCTAGATTTTCCCATGAAATTGGATCAATATGACTTTTCCAACAGATTACTGCTTGATTATGAAATGCTGCGGTGGATTCCCGGGACCAGGCAAAGGAGGAAGGAGGCCGGGGCGCTAAATTAATCAGCTTGTTCAAGGTTAATGGTACATGCCGGGTGTATTTGTCAAAGAGATTTAGAAATGCACAGTTAATCTCTTGTGCTTAACTTTAAGATCTGGTGCCGTCTTGGAGAGAGTTTTAATGGTAAAAGTGGATGGGAGAGGAAAAAATTGAATTAGCGGGAGAGCAGCGCTAATAGATGAACGGCCTCATCCTTGGCGATAACTAGTAATTGGTTTGGGGGGCGTAGGGAGAGGGAGGGGGGAGGGGCATGGGTCCTTGTGCTTTGCAAATCAGCAAAAGAGGTTGTAAGGAGTAATGGTGCCATCCATGTGCTGACTGGATCAAATAAGGAGGGCACCGCCATGGTACACTCTTTATGTAGCATATACGGTTTAGGTACATGAATGAACACATTATTATTATTATGGTAATGTTCAAGTTCATAGTTGTACTCGAGGGCGTTACTTTAAAACGTTTGCAGGCTTTAATGTTTAACATCATATCTCTATCTGCATACGTTGCCCTTGGCAACTAGCTAACGTGAATATTTCATTTGGTATGTAAGTATTTTTTTCTTTTTTGACTTAATTTTTTGTTTTTAAACAAATATGTACAGGGCTGCTTTCTAATTTTCTTTTTACATAAACAAAAAAAATGAATTTTGGACCAAAAAATGAGGGGAAAAATAAAAGATTGAAAATTGAATAAAATAAATGCAGGAAAGAAGAATATATGTATGTTATGTAAGCATGCAAATAAGTATGTACTGTATATGACTATGAGGAGCTGTATAAACTTTCCCAGTAAATATATTTTCTCCATCTGTGTTAAAACATTTAATTCCTGTCTCTTTAAGGCCTTCCTCCTAATACCAGGGGCGGAGCCAGAAGGGGGGAGGGGGTGGCCAATGGTGTCTAAGGCCAGCATAGATTTACTTTGGCCTCCTTTCCAGGCAAATTTTTTTATGGAACCATTTCTGTATGGAGCTGTTCCCACTGGGACGCAATTCAACAGCGCACCTCAAACAAGTTACTGTAGTTCTCCACCAAAACACATGGTGGCATGAGCGCACTCAACTTGAATGACAATCATCAACACAATTAAAGGGGAAGTAGGAGCTATAAATTGACAGGCTCCGCCCCCTGCCTGATACAATCTGCTCTGATTGGCCGGCTGAGCAATTTATGCAAAAGTACTTCTGTTAAGACACCTAATGAGATCCAGCAGCAGCATTTTCTGTGGAAATGTTGCCTTTTTAAACTTTGCAGAACTTTTGCATGTGCCCAAAAAAAGAATAATAAACATACAATAACATGTCTCAGTTTAAAATGCATTGAATTCAAATCAAAGTATTACAATACAAAAGTGTTGCCCTTCATCTGACATTCTGCCATCAGTCGGGAACCCGGCCAATGCAGGTATCGGAGGATCCATCCACTCTATTACGACTCAGCTCTGAGTTTTGCTTATCATTTTCATCAGTAATGATAATTGTTCTCACTGAAGCGATCACTAACATCTGGTGATGCGGCAACGTGAGTCCAGCAAAGTGTGATGGGGCAGGAAATGTAAGCGTGAGGATAATTAGACAGGTTGTAAACAAGCCGTTTTGGGAAATGAGGTAATTTGCCGAGAGGAAAAATGATAGCGCTCTCCGTTTTTTTGCTGTTTAAATATGAAGCTACAGTCATTTTCCTTCTGGTACATGTAAGAGTTCACAAAATATCGCATAAAAGTGTCAATGTGGCACAATTATACATTTAATATGCAAAATATGATGAGTCATTTAAAGAGTAACGGGAGAGGGGCGATGCTGCTTAAAGTGCAATGAACATTACCAGACCATTTCCGCTAAGCTAGCGAACATCTAGTCATAGTTTGATAGTTGGACGGGAATCGAACCCCCCAACCACAGCTCCTCCCTCAGCTTTATAACAAAACATGAAATTAAAAAACGACCAAAATTATTGATATTTAAAGGGGCTATTTGTCATGTTGACACAGTTACACATACCACCAGCAGATAGCAGTGTTGTGTGAGAACACAACGCGAGACCTTTATTTTGAAACCCGAGCAGGACGTGATGCATGATCGTGATGTATTCAGCACACTTGTGTCCTCAAGGCCGATTAAGCACTGTAGTGGCTCACGACGCATCTTCAAAATCAAAACTGTGATTTACAGACACTAATGATATTTTCAAGGTCATTTTTGAACATTCTCGTTAAAAAAAACTACATCTTATCGCTTTAAAAATAAGTCTTGTTTATCTACCATCAGTTTTGGGATGCAGTGGAGGTAGCATGTGTAGCAGATGGCGTGTGTGATGTCACTGAAAACCCAGTCCAGTTTTTTTTTTTTTTAATTCAGCCAGACTTTGACTGTGGAAAATTGTTTTCCCTTCACATTTGATGTCACCCATCCTGACAGCTGAGGCAATTAGCAGTGGATAAGCAGTATTTACATAATGCCAGACACACTCGTGATCACAACAAAGGCGTCTCGTCCCACTTCCTCTGCCCCTCTTCGACTGGCTCTTTGTCTGCGAGGCGGCTGCTCGGTCACTGGGTGTAGGAGAGTGAGAATGGAGGTCAGACGCCGGCATGTGGAGCTTTGACAGTGCAAATAAGAAACCGGGGAGGGTTTGAAAGGTCAGTGAGGATCCCCCACGGTAAGCCACTGATCCGCCTGTAAGCCATTAACTCGTTGCCAGTTCAGGATAAGGTGTCAACGAGAAGAGGGAATAGGCAATGGAAGACAACAACGAGGAAACTATACATTAACAACGAGATAAGCGAAGCCTGGTGGACGAGTGTCAGGTAAAAGGTTGTTGTGTTTTGGGAGGAGACGTCTGGTCTGTGGATTGACAGGATTCTAAAGTGTCTCAGGCCGAACCCGATGAGTAAATATAACGTTATTGACTTCAGAGCTACCATCGAAAAACAACACAGTGGGGATTGAGCTAACATACTGTAAACACTGTGTATGGATGGATGAGTTAGTGGGTTTGGATGAAGGAATGGACGAATGAATGGCTAGATGGATGGGTGGATGGATGAGTTTGGATGAATGGATGAGTAGGTTTGGATAAATTAATGGGTGGATGGATGAGTTTGAATGAATGGATGAGTAGGTTTGGATAAATGAACGGGTGGTTGGATGAGTTTGGATGAAAGGATGAGTAGGTTTGGATAAATGAATGGGTGGTTGGATGGACGGTTGGATGGATGCGTGAGTTTGGATGGATGGACGAGTGAGTGGATGGATATACGGGTTTGGATGAAGGGATGGACGGATGAATGGGACGATTTGGATGGATGGATGGATGAGTGTGTCAGTGGTCGGATGGATAGATGAGTGGATGGATGGGTTTGGACAGATGGATGGATGGATGGATAGGTTTGGATGATTCATAGATGGATGGATGGATGGATGGATGGATAAGTGGATGGATGGATGAACAATCTGAAAACACCATGTCCTCATTACCACGCCTGGTACTTAGAACTGAGCACACTTAAAGTTGCCCCTGTCTGAAGGACACGGCTGTAAACAAGAGCCAAACTTCCATTGAGAGCAGACGAGTCCAATTAGGACGACATTCACACTGAGACAGTGATGAAGCTGCTGCTGATAATCTCCTCCTTGTAAAGAGCAGGGCCACAATGCATGATTAAAGGGAGGGACATTATCTTAGAGGAGCCATCACAAGTGTAATCAATCCACTCCAGGGCTCCCTGCTGCGCCGCTCACCGCAGCGTGAGAGGGCTGGAGGAGTCGGCGTCGAAGCCACTCCTCTCGCTGTCACATGGATATGTACAAAGGGAATTCAGAGCTTCCCACTGTGAACTGATTAAACAGCTGGAACTGTGGAAATGACAGGAGTCAACCTGAGATACAGGATGTCTCCCAATGCCTTGCACAAGACATCTGAACTTCTTCTGGGTCACATGACCTCAAATCTGCATGTATTAAAGGGTATTTTTAAAATATGTGCATTCTTCACTGATCAAAATGAGTCTGATGACATCAACCTTCTCTTCCAGGCATGTAGGAGATCCACTGGTAGCCTTTGGTTCTCAATTATAACTCAAAAATGTATTCATTTGTCCATTCAAGCCATGCATGTACCAATAGATCAGGATACAGCACCTTCTCTCAGACTTGCAGCTAATTTTCCCCAGTGGCCACTCATGGTACTGTAACAAAAAAATCCCCACGTGGCCCAAAAAGCAATTTTCTCCAAGACCACAATAGTAATTTAGACGTCTGTAAAACCCTTTGTAGGACCTCCCTCCACACTGACACTTTGTTTTTCCCAGTGGGCTCTTGAGGTACGGCAACAAAAAAGTCCCCATGCAGCCTAATAAGCCATTTTCCCATAGACCACAATAGTAACTTCGACGCCTTCACAGGACACCTGGAGACATACTTGTGCACAATTAGTGGTTGCCATGGCTGCCGCTTGTTCTTGTAGCCCCAATGCATTATGGGATCAGTGCTACTGCACATGCTCTGTGGACTCTCTCTGGCCTATGCAGTAGATGAGCAACTTCGGTAGATTTTAAATGGGGTTTCATATCCTGGTAATACATGCATAATTCATGTCTACTTTGAAAACATAGAGATACAAGATGGCGGCCTCCATAGGGAAGACCCACTTCTCATGTAAATATTAAAGGGCTCACAACTTCTATTTTTTAAGTGAAAATAAACTTAAAATAACTAAATCACCTAAATCTGAAACACTGGACCTTTAACAGTCCAGGACGAGATTTCAGTGACTCAGCAGAATGCCTCATTAAAAGGGGGGTTGTGGGTCGGTGTCTATCAGCAGGGCTTAAGTAACCTTTAATAGAGACTTACAACAAGTGATGAAATCAAAACATGTTCATATGACCTGGAGCTCCGCCTCGTAAATGAGCTGTAACATTACTTTGCTCTTGACGGAGAATACATTAATGAAATAAATAAATAAAATAGCACACCTGGCACTTTTAATGTGTGCACGGGGGGAAAAATAAGTAAACAAACCCATTTTGATTAGGAACACCTGGCACTGCTGCTGTTGTTGGAAGTGAACCTGGAGGACAGATTTGCAAAGTTCCCTGATGAATGGATCTGTCGTCTTTTGAAGTTTCTCCAAAGACAAAGAAATGTGCTGATCAAAAGATGGAGGTGGTGGGTGGGGCTCCAGAGATGATGAGTGAGCTGGCACTTTGGAAATATTTTGACGTGACGAGAGGCATGCACATGACATGAGGATGGTGATGTGGTAATGGGATGCAAGGAGGTGGTTGTGGAGGGTCTTCACACTGCCGTGGGAACCATAAGTATACCAATGTGTGTGACCCTGTGTTTCATAAGGCTCCTCTGGCTAGTGGGTGAAATAAAGGGCATTTCACGAGTCACGTATGAGCTGCACTGTATTATGAATGAAGTTAGAAAAACTTTGCCGAAATATGCTTTTATTTTGAAATGCTTCCGTTTCCTGTGTGTATGTGAGATTCTGTCATGCTTGATGTTTACATGCATGGGAAGCAACAGTAGTTCAGTAGCCTCCGTTCACAGCGGCTCCCCCTTCGCTTTCTGCTTTTCTTAGAAGTCCCACTTTAGAAAACCACCCCCACTCGTTTCCAGTCTCATTTTTATTTTGAGTTTTTCTGTATTTCCAAGCATAAGGGAACTGTTTGTATTTATTCAAATGGACAGGAATTTTCATAAATAAAAGTCTCTCATTTTCAAATATACATTTTTTTAATGTTTTTTGAGCAGAGTATTAAAATATTTTTTCTGACACATTTTGATAATTACTAATTATAAACGGATGTTTTCACATCCATTTGAATTTCTTGATAAGACGTTTGGAGTAATTGTTACTGAAATAAAGATGATAAAGATAATACATAAATAAATATCCCTTCAATAATCCAATCGAAAAATAACAACAGGTAGTTTATACAAAGTTTGCACACAGGACCGATGATTAAAATCTAATGAGCTATTAAGTGCAATCACAGACATGGGTTCGGTTCCCCCACGAAGCTCCTTATACCTACACCCACACACACACCTGGAGCTCGCAGGCTGCAGAGGGGCTGTCATCTGCTCTGGCTCGGAGACAGGAACAGGTCACTTGTGGCTGTGGTGGCGAAGGGGAGAGAGAGAGAGAGACACTCCTGCCAAACAGAGATGACAGCTGCTCTGCCTCCCCAGCACAGAGTGTGTGGAGTGAGGGGTAATGAAGCCAGGGGGAGGAAGAGGAGGAGGACGACCATCTTCATGGGCTCTGGTTTGACTTCCATTGCCTCGTCTTTCTCTGCACATGTTGGCGAAATGATTCCCGGGATTGAAATCTGGCCTGATTTGGAAGTTCAAGCATTTTCAAAGGTCCAGGTGCAGCGCATCCTCTTCCCCCATTCTTTAAATATACAGCGGGGCTCTCAAACATACGGCCCGCAGGTTCAAACTGGCCTGAGGCAGGGTCCAATCCGGCCTGTGAGATGACTTTGCAAAGTGGAAAAATCTACATGAATGGCATTTACTGTAATTTTTCAATAAAAGTTGCTGCTATTCCAAATTTGACCACCAGGGGTACCACACACAACACTGTCGAGCAAGCAAACGGCAACCTTACCTTATCGTTATCGTCATCTATTCTATGTGTTGTCTTTGTTTATAGGTTGCTATGCTAATGCGTTCACTGGTCCCGTCCACTTGAGACCACATTTGGCCCATTAGCTATCACCAAATGTGTTTAGTGATTCTCAACTGACGGGTCGCGATCCACTTTTGGATGCTGTGCTTTTATTTTGAAGAGGATTTTTTAATGCATCTGGGTGCAATCTATTCACACTCCTTCACAGTAGGTGGCGGCGACGCCCTGTAATGCTAACAAAGACTAGCCATTTCACAGATAGATGAAAACCTGCAACGTTTTTTTATATATGCTAATTTATCATGAAAGGCAAATGCGACAACGGCTACATTAAAATGTAGCTAACTGAGTGCATCGCCACCTTCTGGTCGTTTTTGTTTACCACTAATTTAGTTGTTTGTGTTGACTTTGCTTACTGCATCTTTTCATAAAATCAATTTTAGAAGTTGACAATTCTCGATTTGGGTCACGGCTCATCATTCAAAGCTCAGTATAGTAAATAAGTAAGTAAGTATATAATGTTGGTCATTTTTGTCACTTCTATAAATTTTACAAAACAATTATATTTCGATATTTTCATGAATTTATAATCACGTAAATGTTTGTTTTCCCCATTATCCTAAAATGAGTCCATTAATGTATATTTACGTTAGGAGCGGGTCCTCTCTACGGGGGCCGCCATTTTTTACAGGAGTAAAAGTGGACATACTAAACATCCTTTGAGTTTTAATGACAACTGAAGTCTACCATAGGTTCTCCTTCATGCTCAGAAGGGTGAAGTGATGGATACAACATGCAACTTCACCACTAGATGTCCCCAAATCTTACACACTGCACCTTTAAGGGCTGATTCTGGGACCCGAACCCCTTCTCTATAGCATCAAGGTCGCAGTTTGCATTCCCTCTCCCCCTATAGTCCACTTTCCTAATCTCCCCATCCACTAACAGATGCCTAATTGTGGCATCGCCCTGCCAAGAGAAAAGGACGCTACAGCTATTAGTCATTAGACGGCAGCATCACCACACTCCAGATCCAAACAGGGCCGTGTCCAGCAGGTGGACGGACGCCTGAGAAGTTGGGCGGCACCTTGACGGGCTGCGACCCAGCACTTTTGGTCAAAGTGGAAGTTTTAATGTCTTTTGTTCTTGGTGCTGGCACCCGATGAGGTTCATTTCTACCACGCTTGGCACGGATCACGGCTCCATGTGGAGCCAATGTAACACTAGAATGAGACCAAATGGCTATTGGAAGGCACAAAAGGAGGAAGGGGGTGGGGGGGCAGAGCTCCGTTGGAGGGCATCTGCTCGGCGTTTACCTAGTGTTTTATAATTAGATAAGCGCTCCTGCTTGGGAGCACGGCGTCTGTTCCACTATGGATCTCTGATAACAATTCTGGGAGCAGGAGGCGAAGGAGGAGTTTTGTAAATTAGCGACGTTATTAAAATATGAAGCATATTGTGGGTGAAAGAGAAAACATCTCTGCTTCGAAAACATACGAACGCACGGCGCTCATGACAAATGCTAATTGGTCCCGAGCAGCAGTTGGCCGACCTGTTTAAGGCCTGCTCACATCTGGCACCGTGGGTTTCCCCCCTCTCGTTCAATCTGCATTTCACTCCCCTGCCAGAAGATAACGGCTCAGTGGGCGCGGGAATAGAGCCCATGTCAATGTGGGATGGAAACAAACAATGCAAGCGAACCCCTCTCCTCCCCGTCAATGGTCTGTGGACGTGGCTCAGAGTGAGGTCTGCACACACTCAGGTCCATTAATTAACGAGTGTTCTGTTTAATTTAGGTGAGTCAGTAAATCACTTTAAAGAGGCACACTACATCTAGTTTAAGGCCCTTTAAAGAGGAGGAAGTAAATAAAGTGAAGCCATCTTTAAGTGTCGGGTGTAATTAAGGTAAACTACTCTCACTTAGTCTCATCGGTGACAAGCAGCCCATAATAACATCATCTCAATCTGCAGCCTCAGTGATTAATAATGGATCTGAATGGGTATGGAACCAATGTCTACCCAGATGTTATGAATTAAAAAACATTTGAAATCAATATGCTGACCAGTATATGGCATTGAAACTCTGAGGTAGTCACCTTTGGAAACAAAGGTCATTGGTTCGAAACCCCCAGAGCAGTGGTTCTCAACTGGGCTGGGTTTGGGACCGACCATTAACAACAGGTGGAGACCCAAATCGCCATGGTCAATTAGCATATGTAAACCAACTTTGCTGGTGTCTGTTAGCATCACTGAGCATCATCGCCACCTACTGTTAAGGAGTGTGAATAGACGGCACTCTGATGGATAAAAAAAATCCCCTTTAAAATAAAAGCACAGGAATTTTTTTTTTCTTAACTGTTTTTCCAAAGGCCACTTTTGGGTCACGACCCACCAGTTGCCCTAGAGCTATATTGCACTGAACACTGATAATATACTAATGTATCCTGGCAGATACCATGTGAGTCAGTTGGCAATGCCATGCCATGCTTTGACATATATAGCACATATGGGTAAAGATAATTAGCATATCTAATTGACTTGCAAATGAATCCACCTGTGCATCCCCAAAGATATTCATTATAAAATATGTTGATTTAGCAATTTCATGCAACACATGTTGCAGCCAGGAGATGATAGACCTCTCCAATCACCTTCTTTCTCTTCTACAAAGACATGCACCAACTTGCAGTTCACAGGCTGGCCACTTGAGGCTGCGCTCCAAAAGCCTGTCAATCCCCACAGACACCCATGTTGAAACAGTCAGGGACAGTTAAGTATCGGCAAGGTGACTACGATTGAACCGCCCAGGATTCAACGATGAGCATCACTATTACGAGACCCTTCACTGAAAGGCCCAAACGGGAATATGCAACAGAACCATAACAACCGCACATGAATGGGCCACATAGTGGAAACTGTATGAGTGACGGGTAGTACCACTGTTTACCATTGCAGTGCATTGCCACTCATCTGATATCGGGTCAAAGGGTTAGCCGCTAACACCCAAGTACCATTGCACCTGACCCCATTAGATCTTTACCACAGATGGCGAGTCCACAGGACTGAAGGAGGGAGTAAAATGGGGTTAAGTATCTTGCCCAAGGATACGTCAGCAAGGCTGGAATCGAACCTATGACCTTCCGGTTACAGGATGACTCATCTAGCTGGTTGTTTCTTTGTTATACAAGTACAGTCAAGTATATTTGATGTCCACATTCATTAGGATTTCCTGTATGTACACTGTATATGTTGGAATCACTTGGGGGGGGGGGGGGGGCATCACGTCGGTGTCATACAAAGACAAAGAGGAAAAACTAGCAAATGTATTCTGGACCAAAAAAAAGTCAACAAACAAACAAACAAGAGTGATATTCTCCCCAGGCAACAGATATTTCCTGACTCTGTGTTTCCTGAAATACAACTGGTGCCTCTTTTCCCTCGAGCAGGGAAATCTAGCGGAGAGGCAAACACACAAGGTGCACAAACTCCACTCGCCCCCCCACCGCCGCCATTCCGGGGACTCCACAGACACATAAACAAGCACAAGTGTCAAGTGGGATCCCTCACCTTGCTCCTTGTCCTGTTTTTAAACACTGTCGGTTCCATGATGAACAGCAGCCCTCAGGTATCCCACCCCCATCCTCATAGCCCCCCCCCCCTGTAAACATGCATTGATTAATTCAAAAATGCACTTGGTGTGTATAAAAGCAGACATTCACGTATTGATTAGCCCCTCGTGTTATTCCCTCGGGCTCCTTCAGTTCCCAGGCCACGCCTCCGACGAAGACACTTAAAAAAAAAAAATCAAATGTACTTCTCTTTTTCCCGGAGTCGATATCACACAGCTCATTCACGATGAGATAAAAGAGCCAGCTTTAAGAATTCAGCGCGAGTGGTTTCTTTAGTCTCGGCGTGTCTGTGTGATGACAGCAGGCCCCGCCCACCTCACATGTGACACAAGGGAAGGGGAGGAAGTGACATGGAGTGATGGCACTCAGACTCAGTGACATGCCGCTGACAGTAATAGACTAACACTCAGCTCCCCTGACATTATCCAGTCTTTGTCTTGTCTGTCTTAATCCCAGTGCATCCCTCATAGGCAGTTTAGGGCTCAAGACAGACGTTGTTCTACACCGAATGAGTCAATGATACTTTTTTAAATATCACATATACAAATGTGTCTTTTCTTTTCTGTTTTATGAATCCAGCATTAGACTATGCAAACTCAGCATTTGCTTTTTGTCAAGACATGGAAATTAATTATTTGTTTTCCGCATGAAATCTGTCTTTTTAAAGCAAGCTATTTCTAGACTGTGTGCGAGTGGTTTGTAACTAGGCTCCACCCCCATTGCTCACATTTTTCAGTGAAGCAAGTGCTGAATATTGAGACCTATGAGCGAGCTGCAACCTCCAGGGCTAACGGATGAGGAGAACTTGCAGTTCACAGGCTGGCCACTTGAGGCAGTCAATCCCCAGAGACTCCCATGCTGAAATGGTCAACTATAGAGGAGAATGAAACATGCTTATGACAACTGTCCAGGGGATGAATTTGTTTCTAACTCGCTAATTTCTATTCTCTCACAGTTTGAAATAATGCATAATTAAAGGATCTTGCCTCTTGAGTGACACCTGCGCCAACGTGGCCCGTTCTGTGGATGCTGCGACAGCACCATAGGCCAACCCGCTCTACCTGTGCTCCACCTGTTTTTTTGATGAACCAGGAAGTAGGAGGAATTAACGAGTGAACCGCCCACTACGAGCCTCATAAGCACTCAGACGCTACATCCATCTTTATGTACAGTCTATGGTTTGGAGCAAAACGTGTACTTTCTGAAACAACCTGCAGGTGGCGACCCCATCTGATTCAATAGTTTGAGAGAAATTGAATCAATATCTCACATGCACCGCCTGACTCAAAAACAGAGTGGAGGAGAAGGTGCCAGGAAGACAGCAATATTGACATCAAATACCCTTTCTATGACTATGAAGCTATTCTCTTTGGATGTAAATTCAATGTAAAAAAAAAACTATTTATATTGCAAAGTTGTATTTTAAAGTCAATGCCTCAATATATAAATCATAAACTCATCATTAAGCCTCAGCACATTCAGTGTCTGAGTGTGAGAGTATCCTCAGTGTGAGTCTGAGCCTGGCTGTGAGGGGATCTGGGCTGTGTGGGATGCGCTGGGTTGACTCCAGTACTGCGGGGGAGAGAGAGAGAGATGAAGAGAGACAGAGAGACAGAGAGAGAGAGAGAGAGAGAGAGAGAGAGAGAGAGAGAGAGCGGTCACTGTTCCAACCTCACTTCCTACTGTGAACTTCCACTCGCTGCTGTTTCACAACAACGCGTTGTGTTGTAAAAATAGTTGCGACTTCGTTTCTCAAACACAACTCTCACGTTGTGTTATCGTACACGGTTTAATAGCGACTCATTCCTTCGCAAGTTTTTACCCCATTGATCCGATTCCCCGATGCGAGCGGACGTTAAAGCGAATCTAATTAAATGGCATTAAGTGTCGACTGGATGTCGTCTCATATCGACACGGCATCGATTCCGAGAGGTTTTTAAAAAGCCTTTGTGATGCTCGGCTAATTGAATGCAGCAGCCTTTGAAAGTGTGTCAGTGTGTCAGTGTGTCAGTGTGGCGGACACAGTGGGGCCCAGGCGCTGCTCGCCAACATGGACGCTTCACCACATTTCACCATAGCTACATTCACAGAGGGAACACGTACAGGAAGTGCAATGAGCTGGAAGTCAAAACGGTGTTGTGGCCAAACTGTGGTACTGCAATTTCTGTGCAAAGACAGTTTCGCATATGCTAACATTGAGAAACCATTAGCTTTAAATCCATAAATATTTACGTTTTTAAATATATAAGTTACAGATCCACCAGGTTCGAGGTGTCACACTGAAAAAGGCGGGGCCTCTGACAAAGTAAATTACACTTCCAATGGGGCGGAATTTCTGATCTACTGATGCTGATGCCAGGGAAGCAAATTTGGAAACTTATCTTCATTAAAGCAAATTTAATTAAGATATTAAGTGTCAACAAGATGTCGTTTTTAAAATGCAATTGTGACACTCGGGTAATCAAATGTAGCAGCCTTTGAAAGTGAAAGAAGTTTGCACATAGACGTTCAACAAATATCCTTGTCTGAGTGGTTTTGCCAAAATGCTGTCGTACATATATGTGCCAGGTCAGTAGGTGGCGATGTGGCTTTTTCATCATGTAAACAAACAAGGAGAAGAACGCTATGTGCACAGATGGGTAGGGTGGATCACACCAGAACAAGGCTGGAGCATGGATGTATTAATAGAACAGGACACAGCACCTCCCCCTCAGACTTGCAGCAAGCCCAGGTGCCGCTCGCCAACATGGGTTAGGGTTCAAACCCCGAGAGCATATCTAAATCCACATGTTTTTGGTTCGCAGCCCTCTGGAATGACCGCTCATCTATGTACAGTGGGCCTCAGTCTCAGCGCCTCTTATCGGCTCCTCCTCCCTCCCCCCAGGGCTCTGGCTGGTGGAGCGGGGAGGTGTCGCCTTCCCCATCAAGCAGCTGTCAGGCTCCGGCTTATCATGGGAGCTGCAGGGGGTGGCCGGCTGACCCGAGGAGTGACACGCCGCATGGCTACCACAACGGGGGAGAGGGCTCTGTGTCCTGATATCCAGCCCTCCTCCT
>JAFBJT010022711.1:1494-46360 GCA_016785325.1 Chascanopsetta lugubris | reverse complement strand
CCCCCCCCCCCCCCCCCCCCCCGCCCCCCCCCCACACACACACATTTCCACACACACACACTGACCCATGCCAGCGTGGGTCCTCCTCTCGCACACACACCTGTCATGGTCAATCCACACCTATAGACTCACAGGATCATAGGTGGGAATCACCTGGTAACTCCATAGAAGGATAGAGTTTATAATCATCCTGCCTGATAATGCAAATTAGGGTATTAATACAATACAGTGGATCTAACTATATTATAATGTTATGTATTTTTAATGATAACGATATCACCACGTAGCACTTCCACACACACAGTGACTAATTCATGTAAACACAGGTGAAAACGCTGTAGTGCATATGCCAGGTCAGTAGGTGGCAATGCAGCTTTTGTATGTATACAAACAATAGGAGGAATGCTATGTGGGAAGATGGCTAACACCAGGAAAAGGCTGGAGCATGGATGTATGAATAGAACAAGGATACAGCACCTCCCCTCAGACTTGCAGCAAAATTTCTTAGTGGCCACTCGCGGTACGGCAACAACTGCAACGACCCCCTACAGCCTGAAAAGAGGTTTTCCCATAGACAACAATAGTAATTTAGATGCCTGTAAAAAAAAATCTTTGCAGGACACCTTACTACATACTCTATTATTGGTCTTTATGTTCTATATTTCATATATGAGATTTTTTATTTTGCTACCAGTTATCGTAGTGCCAATGCATTATGGGAGCGACACTACTGAGCACGCTCTATGGGCTGCATAATCGGAAAGTAGGGAGTCCCTCTATAGACTTGAATGGGGTCACATGATTAAAACCATATTCTGTTCTACTAAAACAAGCATACGAGTTACTTTGTACACACAACAAAATTCACAGCACACAGCTAATGATATGTAATTACTCAGTCTGTACACGTTACCTTGTGTCGGATGGAGAAGTGTAAAAGTGAGATAAGAAAGAGTGAGTGAGTGAAAGAGTAACGGAAAGACAAATAATAAAAAGGGGCCGTCCCTGAAAGCTTCTCACTGCAGGGACCCGGGGCTCTGTCACCTGTTTGTTATCGAGTACAGATCACAGAGGCGGCCCTGGGCCCCGACACCATCCCATTCCTCCAAATGTCAGCATCGATGTCAGAGCCGATATCTCATGGTTGAAAGGAGACAGGACGACGAACACGCTGCAGAGGACAGATAAGAAATAAGGTCTATGTGTTTTCTCACTTTGCACCTGCAGTGGACACAGGCACCTTAATGTAACTGACAGCAACACCAACACGCTAACCGTAACTCAGCTAACATGCTCTCATTCTGAGGAAGACTTGGTTGTTACTAGTATTTCTGATTATAACTTAAAATAATATTAAGTTAACCTAAAAAAAAAAGTTCTTAATGCAGTGGGAGTGGTTTTATCCATTTTGGGCGAGAGACAACCTCCGGGGCTGACAGTGAGCCCAATACAGAAGTGGAGGAACTTGTAGTTCACAGGGTGGCCACATGAGGCAGTCAATCCCCATAGACTCCCATGTTAAATGACCACCTTTAGAGGTGAATTAAACATGTTTAAAGCCTGGTACAAACTACGGTTTTGGTCTCAGGACAACTGCACAGGGGTGATTAGAGGTTTGAAACTGAGCATTATTAAGGGGCGTGGCCTCCTGAGTGACACCTGGGCCGACCTGGTACGTTCTGTCGACGCACCATAGGACCATCCCCAGCTCCCCCACTACGAACCTCATAAGCACTATGCAGAAACCTATAGGTTCATCCCAAACGCTACGTCCCTCTTTATATACAAAGTCTATGACTGAGTGAAAAGAAATTACTTTTGGGAGACTAGCAAAAAAATAAAAACCCATAAATTTAGTGATATACTGATTTTAAAAAGTTTTTCTCATTAACCAGCAAACAGAAGAAAAATCTCCCATTTCATATACGGTAATCAGAACAGTTTTGGCTCCGGTAGGAAGTTATAAATCTCATTATCCACTTATAACAAGTATGGGAAAATAAACTTTCAAGGCCTTCGAGTTCCAAAGGTGCGCATTTCTTAAATAATCAATTATTTACTTATTTATTTATTTTCCAAACCGTTGTTGTGTCTGTTGCATTCATAGAAATATTCTCTGTGAGCTTGTTGAAGTTGTTCTCTCGCCCTCCCACATCTACAATCCCCCACTAATTGGGCAGAGAGGGGAGATGCGTTCTTGTGAATGGCGATAAATTAATGAGGGCCCTTCTGTCTGTCTGCTTAAACAAAGATAATCAGCTAAGAGGCGCCCGCGATGCAGCTGCACAGCCCTCTGTGTCCATCCCACTCTGCTTTGTTTTGACCAGTGTTTGTAGTAGAGGGCACAAGCTGTCAAGACTGTTCACACACACACACACAAACACACGAACACCCATACACACACACACACACACAGCAAACAGTACTCCACCACACACAACCTATTTAAAGCAATTAAACACAACCCCATTGAGACAGTGACACACACAGTCTTATGTCCTTAGCTGCCGCTTTAAAATGCATAATGTCATGTTGTGAGTCACATCGGGTGAAACATGACTAATAATAATGGGGCAGTAAAATATACCTCCTTTGTCCTTTGGTCACTGCCATGGATACGATAACATACAAAGAGCGGTGCAGATGTATTTACCATGCCAGACCAGCAGGTGGCAATAAAGAAACTATCAGCCAAATACCATAAATTCATGGGCTCATTTAAGGGTAATAGAAAAAGTTCATACATTGAGGTGATTATGAAAATGTCAATATATCATTGCTTTTTTATACTCTTCTATACTGTATTGAACCTTAGATATATTTATGTGGGCCAATTAAGCAACCAAATTTCGTTTGGTATGTGCACTGATGGTGTGTTTATTGAATGACAATAGTCTAAGTCCATGTTTTGCTCCATTTGTTCAACCAATAGAGGTGACTAAAATGGCCAAAATCGTACACATAGGCTGTATATAAAGATGGACGTAGCATCCATGACGTCACCCATTGGTTTCTGCAGAGTGCTTTTGGAGCAAATTGTGGCCGTGGGCCATCTTGCCATTGCTTAACTCCTCCTGCTTCCCAGTTCATTCAAAAACGGGCAAAGTGGCGGGACACACACAGAGCTGTGGGTGGGCTCCGAGGGGCAACCTGGCACGTACCACGGATGAGATGACAGCACCACGAGCCGACCCACAGCTCTCTGTGTGTTCTGCCTCTTTGCCCGCTTTTGAATGAACCCGGAACGGAGTTAAGGTTCGGCAAGATGGCGACCAGGGACTCGCCCAAAACCACCACGGTTGACGTCACGGACACTTCTACACACATCTCTGAATACAGTCTATGGTGGGCTCATGGTGCCGTCGCGTCACCTGCAGTATGTACCAGGTCGGCTCAGGTGTCAGTCACGAGGCCACGCCCTGAATTATGCAGAATTTCAAACATCAATAAAATAAAAATAAGTGAGTTCGAAAAAAAATCCACCTCCTTGTTGTCACAGGAAAACATGTGACTGATTGAGACCAAAACTGAAGTTTGTACCAGACAGATCATTTTAACATGGGAGTCTACAGGGATTTTCTCCCTTTTGGAGTCAGCCCCCAGTGTTTAAGAAAAGAGCAGCATACACACCTGTTCTACAGAAAAGGTAACCTTAAATGACTTCTGTTGTGATATGGTACAATATAGAAAATGTAATTAAATAAGATTGATCCTTGGTGACCCCCTAATAGAATGGTTGGGGTATGCTGATATAATTTATACGCCGACTGATGATGTCACGATTCCAATGGGAGAACCATAATTCTTTGATTCCGCTGAGAACCATCTTTTCAGGTTCCAAACTGATTTTTTTCCTTTAAAGGTGCAGTATATGTACCATTTTGGTCAGCCCCTAATGCGGACTGGCTCCTCATGTAAATTATTATTATTATTAATGGGCTGGATTAAAGTTGTCACTTCCAAAAATATCACAAAACAATTACATACTCATACATTTATAATCATCCAAATGTTTAATTTTTTTCCCCATTACCCTTAAATATTCCCATTCATGTATATTTACATTATATTTACATAATCTCTGGATGCCGCCATGTTTTTACAGTAGTAAAAGTGGACGTACTAAAAATTTTTTTGAGTTTTACTGACAACTGAAGTCCACCACAGGTTCTCCTGCATGTTCAGACGTGTGAGGGTGAGGTGATGGATACAACATGCAACTTCACCTCTAGAGGTCACTAAATTGCACACACTGCCCCTTTAAGAGCACTGGTGAACTAGCACTCTAACATCCCGCCGTCTAAATCCTTCAAATATGTTCCTGCAGAGAAATGTGGCTCCAATCTTCCAGTCGACTGAGCCACAGATAACCTTTCCTATTTCAAAACAACCGAGCAAAAGAGAAATTATCTGTGTTTAAGTCGATCAGTTTGAGCACATGCAGGCAGGCACCTCTGGAGGAAGACGAGGGCAAAGTCACAGTGGCATTTTTTGCTTTGAGATGCATATAGGAAATGTTCACAGCAGGCAGTTGTGATCTAAAGATATACATGTGCACTCCTTCCATGCCACAGCAGCCTCATTGGAACTGACACTCTGTCCCATTTCAAAGCCGCCATTTCAAAGCCGTGCCACCGCGATCCCCGGCGAAATCCAGCAAATGCTGCATCCCAGGAATTGATGTCTTTGTAGGTGAAATTCATCTGCGCTAACAATCTGAGTTAAAATGGCAGCACTGCTCCCCGGACCACTGTCTGAGAGATGACATTTTCTTCAGCAGTATTTCATTTCCTCATTATCTTCTCATGTTCAATCCATCATGGCTCCTTTTCCTCTGCGCTCTTCTTCACCGTCTGTCGGCCCAAAATATCCTCCATGCCTCACATCAGGCCTCTTTTCCCTCCCTTGGTGCCATGAGTGATTCCATATGATTGCCTCTGCCTCTGTGAAATATGCCTCTATACCAGCTTCAATAAATAAGATGATTTGTCAAAGATGTAGTACCGCAACGCGTTAATGACAAATCTTATTCTGCAGTACGACTGACTTCACCCAGTTCTTTGTCGGTACCAATGCTATAAATACAGAGCCATAGTCTGACAATAACATGAGTTATGCCCCACCCTCAAACACATGCACGTTGTTCGGCATAAATTAACTCACTGTTGCAAAGAAATAACAGCAATCCTAGAAAGGACTTCCAATCGAATCCATTCTAACTTTATTCATAAAGCACTTTAAAGGTGCAGTGTGTACGTTTTGGTGGGATCCAGGAGAACCAATGGTAGACTTCAGTTGTCATTAAAACTCAATAGATGTTTAGTACGTCCACTTTTACTACTGTAAAAAAAAAAAAAACACGGTGCCCCCGTAGAGAGAGCTCCCTCCTCATGTAAATATACATTAATGGGCTGATTCAAGGGTAATGGAGAAAAAAAAAACATTAAGGTGAATATAAAGTAATTAACATGTCAGTATGAAATTGTTTTGTAATATTTTTAGAGACAACAATGACCAAAGTCTTACACACTGTACCTTTAAAACAACCATAATGATGCAAAGTGCTCTACAGAAAAATACATAAAATGCACAGCATAAATAACATATTAATATAGATAAAACAGGTTAGAAAAACTAAAACAAGAACAAAGTAGAATTAAAGCAGAAATAAAAATCTACAAACAAAAAACATGCAGTTGAAGAGTAGAAGCAGTAAAATAGATTTGAATTCAAATAAAATTAGATTAAAATAAATTAGAAATCAAATCAAATCAAATTGAAAATCAAAGCTCTACCCGGTACTCAAAGCCAATGTGAAACATGACATACATTTCAGAGAGGAAGGGCAGGTAAATGTCATCTGTGCGGTCGATATCAACAGTTCTGAATGTATCTGACTCAAACTGCAGGAAATGTAAATGAATCATAAGAAAACTACTTGGAATAAATGATTATACATTTGCTGGATGAACATTGCTTGATAACCGGAGCAAACATGCGGCCTGCGGGCCAATACCAGCCCGCCAGAGGCTATTAAATGGCCCCTGAGATGACTTTGCAGACATTGAAGAAATTATCTGGAATTTGTCAAAGTAGGTAACTGGTATTTCAGATTCATCCATTGGAGAGTTGTTGTTGTTTACAGGTTATTTTGATATGATTTGATTAGTCCACCCCACTCAAATTGGGCAGCATGTGAATTCAAATGAGTTTGATGCTCCTGGTATAGATCATCATTTAAGGCAATTTACCCAAGCAACCATATAAAGGGGGTTAGACATGAGGCTTGTTGATATATGGCTGAGCACGTGTTGAGAAGAATGTCCTCGATATGACAGACACTCATAAGATGGATAGAAGTGTTGTCTTGATGATAACACTTTGATAGGGTATTTTGCCATACACACACACACACACACACACACACACACACACACACACACACACACACACACACACACACACACACACACACACACACTCATACAGTGCATCTATGTCCAGCAGTTTGATGAGTACAGCTTGGAATCTTTCCCATATGAATCTTTGATATGTGGTATTAAGAAACAAAACACAGAGTGGAAGGAACACAGCCTCTCTTCCAACTTAATGTTGCATGTATTCAGAGAGTGTTGAGAGTTTTATTCAAGATTCAGATGCAGGATGTACTGAAAGGCTGTTATTTTAGGTTGGGGCTGAACACCTGAAACGACGCACTGACTGTAGAAACCATACTGACTGTAAATAAAGATGGACATAGCCTCCGTGACGTCGCCCGTCGGTTTCTGCAGAGTGCTTTTGAGGCAAATTGCGGGTGTGTCCCTTGTCGCCATCTTGCCGACTGGTCGTAACTCCTTCTACTTTCCGGTTCACTCAAAAACAGTCAATAGGGAGGAACACACACGGAGCTGTGGGTGGGCCCATGGTGCCTTCGCAGCACCCACGGTATGTGCCAGGTTGGCCCGGATCAAGAGACCACGCCCCCAAATATACGCAATTTCAAACGTTGATAAAAAATAGTAAGAAAAGAGAAGTTCATCCTTCACATGTGACTGATTGAGACCAAAACCAAAGTTTATTCCATACATGCTGTACATGCTTCATTCACCTCAAAATTTGAACATTTTAACAGGAATCTATGGGGATTTGCTCCGTTTTGGAGTCAACCCCCAGTGGCCAACCCATAAACTGCAAGCTTTTTCACTTCCTGTTGTGCTTCATCTGTTGGCACCGGAGGTTGCCCCTCAGTAGAAACTGCTGATGGCTCAATATACCATGCAGCCAATGGCTGGACAAAATACTTCCTCTTACGTAGTTTCAACACTTCTCATTACATTTGCAGACGTTACAGTTAATGGACTGAGTGGAAAAGAAACTATTGGCGGATTAAATAAGTGAGAATTGAAAAAAGTTACTTGTTGCTGAAAGGACTGGCTTCATAAAAGGGTCTCATTTTTGGCACTTAAGTTTTATTACTCACTTTTCAATAGAGTCATTTGGTGAGTAGCAGTGAGACCTACATTTCATTAAATGAATGTGGGTTCAGTCGCGCAGTGTCTGTGTGTGCGTGCGTGAGAATTTATAACCATTGACTCATATTTTATGAAGAATCTTTAAACACAGAGCCCTCTATTATCATTCCCTGAGCAAATTTCCATTTCAATAAACCTGGTGCCTTTAACAACTGCACCTTTGGTATAACAATAGCGTCTGAAAAAGATAAATTTAAACTGTTAATGGGCCAAAATTGTGAATTAAAATTTGTCATCAATGTAATAGCTCTTTTTAGGCCGTTGAAGTGGAGATACTGAAACTGATGGCTCGCTCAAATGGAAGAGGAGCAACATGAGCAGAGAGGACTATCAGTGCTAATACGAAGCATTTAAATGTCATTACCCCCATCATCATTCATTTCCCGCATGATCAGCCTCTGCCCCTCTCGTTCTGCCATGTCACATGTACCAAAGTGTTTGTCACATCTGGCTCATGACTGTGTGTGGAAATAAATACAGATCCTGCAACTTCCATCATCCCGTGTGAAGTATATAGCTACACTGTTTACGTGACAGTAGAAATCAGATAACAGGGAGCAATCAGATTACT
Organism: Chascanopsetta lugubris; assembly: GCA_016785325.1. NCBI lineage: Eukaryota > Metazoa > Chordata > Actinopteri > Pleuronectiformes > Bothidae > Chascanopsetta > Chascanopsetta lugubris. Next base: position 38,257 of record JAFBJT010022711.1, on the reverse strand, counting down.
GTAATAATCAGGTATCTGGGTTTACATGCAGTTCAGTAATCAGATCATAAAAGGGTCATTCCACATTTGGAGGACATTTGGGCTTCAGGATTTTGAAAAATAGACATTCCCTTTGGCAATCTTCTGTTGTATATTCATCGATAAAAAAAGTAAAAAAAAGCCATCATCTTTATTATATGTTTTTATTTGTTATTTGCAGAGGTGTCAAGTAAGGAAGTACAAATACCAATTTATACTTTACTGGAGTATTTATTTTTCAGCTGACTTTTTACTTCTACTCCTTACATTTTATAGCCTCGTTAATCGCTCTGCCTCAGTGCGCCGTTATTTACACATTTTCGCCGCATTGTGGGATATTATAGTAGCGCGCGGAGTCTCCCACGATCCACACTTGATTCTCCGGAGTCTGGAGTGCGCATTTCGAGTGCCCTATGGAGTGCGACACAGTCGTCGCTCGACTGTGACGTCAGCGGTCTCGAAAATGCTTATTTCAAGTGCGCAGCCAATGAATCGGGACACAGGAATAGCAGACTATAGCCTAGTATGAAGATGTCCGTGGCAGAGACTCTAGAGAAGTCGAGCGAACCCAACCAAGCACCAGCGAGGAGGTTGACAGCCAGGAAGACCTGTGAAAGACTGTTTAGCGTTGCAGCGCTCATCTTCAGGCCAAGAAGAACATGCAGAGGTTCAAGGAACTTTAGAACCAGCTGCTTTTGCGGCTGAACAAAGCCTATTGGTAACACTTTGTTGCATGTGCTGTGCTTAACTGATGTAGATCCTGATGTCGATTACCCTGTTGTTGTACATACAGGATTGAGTCCAAAGTGTGAAACCTGAAGTTATCAATTAGGAAGGTATCTATCAGGATTATGACTTATTTTATTTGTATCTATTTTTGGATTACTTTTTGGATTTGGATCACTTGGATTAATTATTCATTTTGACAGCACTAATATCTACTGTATATTGACAATCACACAAAGGTAGTCGTTACTAAGCCTGCCTTGGGTACACCCATTTCTTTGTCCAGTTTTGGTATGTTATAGCCGTTGCCCTCACAGAATCCTGCAGCTATTTCCTTTCCAATGAAGGTTATTGATAACATGCCACTGAAGTTTGACTTTTTGCACTATTTCAATACTTATAGGCAACTAGTTATCATGTCTTTCACTCCATGAAACGCAAGTTAATGCTCAGTTGAACACACATATGGTTCTTTAATGTATTTGCATGGTACTAAAATGTGATCATTTTCAATGGGCATATATGCAGCTGAAACAGGAAGCCTAGGGCATCCCACATTTTTCAACATAACATTTTAATATAACATTATAGTCGTTATGGCCCATAGAAAAATGTTTTTGGGGGGAGGTGGGGTAGTGCACTAATGGAATTTTTTTTCCCTTACATTCCTTTTACTTTTATACTTTAAGTAGTATTGAAGTCAGTACTTTTACACCTTTACTTGAGTAAAAAGCTTGAGTTGATACTTCAACTTCTGCAGAAGTATTTTTAAACCCTAGTATCTATACTTCTGCTTGAGTAATGAACGTGAATACCTGAGCTAATCCTTCTCTATCCTGTGAATGGTAACTTGTGTTGGTCCTGTACAAACACGTGACCCTCCATGCTAACAACAAACCGTCAGCTTCCATGCTAACAACAAACTGCTATCATCTGTAAAGAGAACTTACTTCTTACAACAAGAAAGTGTCGATGTCAGCGTCAGTTTACACGTTTTCTCTCATCACAGATTTCCTCAATGAGCAGGCGATTCCAGTGCTCTGTTGTTGTTGGTCCCGCGGCCGTTTATGCTGGGGATAATTACCACATGCTGTGTGTTGCACAGTGTTTTCAACTCTGCAGGCGTAGGGAACATAACTCGAGGATTGGAAAGATGCACCAGGCTCAGTCGAGGCTCATCATCACATCAGAACAAGATTTTGAAATGTGCAAAATGTCGGCGCTGATCCGAGCTGCTCTCTCTTTCTGTGTTGCGGCTGTGATCTGTGGGGAGAGGATGTTGACGAAGTGATTGTTTCCCCACCTCATTGTCTCATGCAACACCCCCCCCCCCCCCCCCCTCTCCCCCGCCTCTCCTCTGTTCCTCATTGTCTCATGCAACCCCCCCCCCCCCATATTCTCCGCAGCCCTTGCATGTTTCCCCCTCCTCCAATCTCAGTCACATCAAAGCTGCCGTTCCTGTTTAATGGGCCATTAGTTCGACTCGGAGTCTCTGTCAAAAGCCTCCCAAGTCTTCTTATCCTGTCGTTCCACTCACTCGTTTTCAAGACAACAAGAAAGAAAGAGAGGAGATGTCTCCATGTCCCGCACTGCATCATGTATCAATGATTAATTTAGGTTACATGTGTCAAACCTGTGGCCCGCTGGCCAAATATGATCCCGCAAGATCATTTTACGTGGCCCACAGAGTTGTCAAACTCATTTTCACCGAGGGCTACATCGACATTATTGTTGCTCTTAAGGGGCTGGTTTTAATTTTGGGGCTAAATGTGATTACTACATATACTAACATATTGCAAAATAAGTTATTCATACTTCATACTTTTTCAAAAATGATTCACACAACACTGGAGAGAGAGAGAGAGAGAGAGAGAGAGAGAGAGAGAGAAAGCAGCACAGCGTTGACGCACACACACACACACAGAGGCACACACAGTCACTCGCCACTCCCGTTCCAATTTATTAATCATCGTACAATCATTATCCATACCAACAGTCCCTGTAATCCAACTTAGGGTGCACACACAGTTGGTCTACACCTCCCACTTCTGACACCATATGTAGCGGGGTTCTTGAGAGAGAGAGAGAGAGAGAGAGAGAGAGAGAGAGAGAGAGAGAGAGAGAGAGAGAGAGAGAGAGAGAGACACACACACGCACAGAGCAAGAAAGAGAGTGAAAGGTGTAGGGAGAGAGATATGGAGCGAGAGAGGGAGAGAGACCAATTAGCATTTTACACAAAACTAAAAAGCCTCGTAAAATGTAACCAGTGTATCAGCACATTGAAAAATAAAAAAATAAAACGTTTTGCAGCCTGTGACAGGTCCACAAATGTTTTTCATACACACACACACACACACACATATATTTTAGGAGTGTAACAGTACATTTATTTGTAATTAACCGTTCGGTACAGGACAGTGCACGGCACAGGGCAAGATGCCGTTGCTCATAAAAAAAGCCAAACATTATGCACGCACACACAGACAAGCGCGCTCTGTTACGCAGCGCATGGATCCGCGCACACAAACGAGCGCAGTGAGTGCACGTGTGTTAAACATATATGACAAAGTCATGTGTTGCTGTGTTTCCGTGGTGAGAGTGGTTGTGTGGCCACCGGGCCAAAAGGTGGCACTGTGGGACAATTAGATTGTCTAGATTGCATTATGCATCAGGTATATGTTCAGAAAAACAGAAAAAACACGTACTTTATCTGTCTCCATAAACGCTGAACTTAGCGAGTAACAACCACCTTGGTACATGACACTGAAGGTTGATGCTGCGCAGGATGTCGCACTCAATAGCGTGAGAAAGTAATAGTTCGGTCACACATCACGTCTCCTTCTCCACATCAGAGCCCCCCCGCCCCCCCATCAACACTTTGCCTGTTCCTGCCCTCTACTGTACACACTATACTATACATACATATATATATGCCTGAAAGTTCCATTGACTTACATTGAATTCAAAATGGTGGTCTCCTTAAGAGGCCGCCATTTTGAAAGTAACTTGACCTGCATCCTGTCTGTTGACCACGTCATTCGCCTGCTCCATTTCGTTCGCTACCTGCCAACTGTAAAGCTTACAAACTCTCAGTCTTTGTCTCGTCGCTTTCTTGCTGCATTTGGGTCCCACCCAATCCGTTGCATAAATCATACATTGCCCATTAACTCTAGTTATGTGTTACAATAAATTCCGTGTGTTTACATTTTCACATGCATAAATGCATATACAATATTTGTAACTTAAATAGATAATAATGATGATGAATGAAGATATGAAGAGAGTTATTTTACAATATGTGAAGCAGTAGTTACATTTAGTTCCACAATTCAAAGGGGCCCGTTGAGAGCGACTGTAATGCTGATGTAGCCCTCGGTGAAAATGAGTTTGACAACCCTGATGTCGATAATATAGATGCTAGACGATCTGTCAAGTTATACAGTCTAAGTCCTGCCAAGTACTTCTGCTGAGGGTATTAACCTTTTATAAGATTCCTCTCCACTGTGATTTTGAATGTAATAGTTTCAAAATGAAGTGGGACGTGTTTAACTTGCTTGAACCAGAAAAGAAAATGATTTTAAAATAAGTTCTGCCAAATGTCTTTGGCTCGGTCACTCCCGTTGAAATCCAAACTTGAAGAAAAACAAATAGCTCCAGAGATTTCCAAGTTTCTAATGAGAGGTTACGCATAACAGTGAACCAGAGCAGCTTCATACAAATTTAATTCACAATGTTGAATTATGTCTTTATTTGTTAAATAAGTCACTTTCATATTCATGTGTGCGTCTGTGGAAACCAAGGGGGAACGTGGAGGATACTTTGACATTACTTTTCAGCATCTTGATATTATTCACCCAAAGCAGACATTTCTACATTCAACTTGAAATTTGTCTTTGCTTTTGTACGGTTCAGTTGAGGACCTTAGATTTACTCGATGTGTTGTCAAACACAGTGATTCTCAACTGGTGGTGGAGTCAAAAGTGGGTCACGGACCCTTTCTGAGTGGGTCGCGAGCCTTTGACTTGAAAAAAAAAAGGAAAGAAAAAAAATCCAGTGCTTTTATCTTGAAGCAGCTTGTTTTATGCATCGTCACCTACTGGTCATCTTTGTTTATCATTGAAGGTGCAGGTTTTTGTTACAGTAGCCCAGAGTCAACATACTAAATATCTTTTGAGTTTTAATGACAACTGATCCAATTTGATGGATACAACATGCAACTTCACCTCTAGATGTCACCAAATTTTACACACTGCACCTTTAAACTGTGGTATTCTGCACTTCTGAGTGCCCGGTTCAAGGTGCACCATTCTTTCATTAGACAAATTTAAGAAGTTGAAAATGCTCCTTGATTTGAGTCACAGCTCGTCTTCAAAGGTGCAGTGTGAAAGATTTGGTAACATCTAGTGGTGAAGTTGCATGTCGTATCCATCACCTCACCCTCACCCTTCTGAACACGAGGAGAACCTATGGTAGAATTCAGTTGTCATTAAAGCTCGATAGACGTTGAGTACGTCCACTCTAGGTTACTGTAAAAACATGGCGGCCCCCATAGGGTGGACCCGCCCCTGGTGTAAATTTACATAAAAGGCCTAATTTTAGGATTATATAAAAAGCCACTCGTCCATTGGGGTGATTATACATTCGTAAAAATGTGTCTGTGTAATTGTTTTGTAATTCTATTTCTATAGCTAGAGGTGACAAACCTTTTTGCAAAATCTTCCACTCTGCACCTTTAAGGGGTGATGGCGGGTCTCGAACCCCGACCCGTTGGGAAACACCGCTCTAGCAGTTGTTCATGAACTAATGGAACGAATAAAGTTATTGGAAGAATGACGGAGTGGACCGGGGGATAAAACAAGGTCCCCACACAGGCAACATCCACACGATCTCCTCTTCACGTATTATGAGCCCTGAATATCATAAGTGACTCAGACGCTCACCCCCTCCGTGACGACATTATCATGCACAGACACTGCGCCTTTGTCTCGGTACACACCGTCACTGTCGGGTATAAAGCTGCGATGCACGGACGAGCGGGCCATTTCATGCATGGATACACAGCAGGTATTACTACCCGAGCTGATGACTGGCGGCGACTGTTTGATTCCAGGTGACACAGATTCAACTGCTCCGATAGAAAGGTGTCGGAGTCAAGTTATGGTTTTGGCTCAGACTCACCTCCCATCACGGGGGTGAAGGAGTGAGTTTTTATGTGTGTGTGGTACTTTAAGAAATGCAGCAGCCACACGGGCAGGATTCCTTAGAAAGTTGCAGTGTGTGATTTTTCGGTCATTTTTTTCACCTCTATAATCATCTGAATGTTTTACTGTTTTCCTATAACCCTTAAATAAGCCCGTTAATGTATATTAAAGTGAGGAGCGGGTCCTGCCCTGGCCGTGTTTTTACAATAGTAAAAGTCTAAACATCTTTTGAGCTTTAATGACAACGGAGGTCTCAGTTCTCCTGCATCCTGAGGAGGGTGAGATTGAGGCGATGGATACCACATGCAACTTCACCACTAGGTGTCACCAAATCACACACACTGCACCTTTAACTCAAATTTGACCCACATCAAGTACGATCATCTGGAGTGATAGCACTTGCGTTTGCCAAAGACGGGCCTTAGGTGAGACATCGCATAACTGCATGTCAGCTACGAAGGAATCGCTTGCACTCGAAGTGAACCACGTCAAGATTATACGTTCTTTACACAGCTCTGTGTGAGCTCCGCCTCTTTGCCCATCTTTGGATGAACCAGGAACCAGGAGGAGGTAGGCTTTGGCAAGATGGCGACAAGGGACACGCCCACAATTAGCCACAAAACCACCCCGCTGACACCAATGGGTGGCGTCACAGATGCTACGTCCATCTTTATAGACAGTCTATGGATTGAACCCATCACCTGCTGGTCAGTAGATGACCCTCTCCATCTCCTGAGCTCAGGCCAAGTGAACAACTGTTCAGCTACAGACTAACTCCAGGTGTGTTCTCTTGGTAGAGCTTGTAAGATGGTTTCAGTGGTCAGACAGTGTCCGCTGGGGTTTTAGCTTTCTGCTCACCATCACTGTGAGTGTGCTGAGAGTAAACAGGAAGTCAAGTTGTGGGTCAGACCATAAACAGGGACCTGAGGCTCAAGGTAATGATCCATAACACAGAGGGAGCAGCAGAATGAGGAGGTTTGGCACCTTTCACAGTCATACACTGTTTTCACATTTTTCTACAATAATAAATCAGTGAATGAGACTGGAAACAAATTGCTTTTGTTTTTTAGGAGCTGCAACCTAAGCTTAAAGGTGCAGTGTGTAACATTTGGTGACCAGTGGTGATCCAGTGGTGTAGTTGCATGTTGTATCATCACCTCACCCTCACCCTTCTGAACATGCAGGAGAACCTATGTTGGATTTCAGTTGTCATTAAAACTCAAATGATGTTTAGTGCGTCCACTCTGGGCTACTGTAAAAACATGGCGGCCCCTGTAGAGAGGCCCTGCTCCTTGTGTAAATATACATTATTGGGCTCATTTAAGGGTAATAAAAGATCATATTTAGGTGATTTTTATTCCATGAAAATGTCAGTACGTAATAGTTTTGTAATATTTTAAAAGTGACAAAAGACAGAAATCTGAAGATGATTACTACAAGTGTCTTGGGGAACTGGTTATATCATGTTTGGAGCACTTTTGTGGACATGTTCATGCTTTGAGTGCTCTGGTCACCGTCGAATAGATTTTGAGGCAAACAGCAGATATCTGGAACAGGGCCCGTTTCACAAAACAGGTTCAGTGCAAACTCTTAAGTTAAGTGTGTTAACCCTGAATTGAGGGCAACTCTGAGTTTTCCGTTTCAGGAAGCCCGGTTGGTTGGACGCAGCAGAGAGGAGTAACCCCAACAAGGCGAGGTAACTTCAAGTCAGAGCCGATGGTAACAGGCTCCGAGAACCTAATCTGGTCGAGGGCAGGTTTACTTGGATAAACCCAGAGTTTTTCTCCGTCTCCCCCCTCTTATCTTAGCTGACACTAATGATTCAATCAGTGTGGGATGTGAAATGAACTGTGACGGAGTATTAACTTCTGTCTTTGTAAAAAGAAAAAAAAAATGTTGAACGCGATGTGTCACACGGACTTTAATATTCGTGGGAAGAAAATTCAGAGATCATGAGTGAATTCATTGTTTCCACGTGACTTCTTAATCAAGCGAGATGGTTTTTTTAACTGTCAATAAAATATGCTATTATTAATCCCATCGTTCCAAACATTGTGTAACCTCCGTTGTGGATGTACTGTCACACAAGAGATAGAGAAAGAGAGAGAGAAAGAGAGGGAGAGAGACTTTGTTGCTGTATATTTTATTCCAATGGGAGTTTTTATCCAACCAGTGTGATACAGTACATATTAATGAAATGAGGTTCATGCAGCGCTTGAGTGACCTCAGACTGAGCTGGAGGCAATGGGACACATTTTTGCGAGAAATGCGCACTGAAAAAGCCAATGCAATTGATATTTGATATGATTAAATTTGGTATTAAATGTTTAATTAAATGTTGTATATAATGTGTCAAATTCTCCATATGAGCGCATGAGAGCTTCTGGTTCCAGTGGACTAAAGTGCGCCGATCTTGTTTTTTCACCCGTTGCCATGGTGACTCGTGCTGTAGGGGCTCTATTAATGTGAGCTTTTTAAAGTCACAGTGCAGGAGCTCAACTCAGAGTCAACATACTCAGAGTTGATAAACCAACTCTGAACTGCTGTGAGGAATCCGACATCTCTGAGCTACAAAACTCACTGTCTCACCTCAGAGTATGTTGAGCCTCCTTTGTGAACCGGAACCCAGAACTTCATCCCCCGTTCCTTCTACACTGTTTACACTTCTGGCGCTGTAGGAGACGGCAGGCTCTCCAGCAGCTCAGAGTACTGTTTAGCCTCTGATTGAGACTTTCTATGTTTGATTGTTTTTTACTTGTAACTGTGCAATCTGCTTCTGCTTTTGTTTTTGGAATGTGGTGCAAACATCCCAAATGTGCAACTACAATTTCGCGGTTCTCGTTTAATATTGTTTGTAGTTTTCTTATTGCTAATTGTATATTTTAATTGTTATTCTTTAAATGAATGCTATTCGTGTCTTGCACATAGGGTTCTGTGATACTGCTGGAACCCAAATATCTTTCTGTCTATCTATCTATCTATCCATCCATCCATCCATCCATCCATCCATCCATCCATCCATCTATCTATCTATCTATCTATCTATCTATCTATCTATCTATCTATCTATCTATCTATCTATCTATCTATCTATCTATCTATCTATCTATCTATCTATCTATCTATCTATTTATCTATCTACCCATCCGTCCATCTATCTATCTATCTATCTATCTATCTAGCCATCTATTTATCTATCTATCTATCCATCCATCCATCCATCCATCCATCTATCTATCTATCTATTTATTTATCGACCCATCCATCCATCCATCGATCTATAACAAAGGACTTTCATCACGTTAGCCAAATGTTCCTCACCCAAAATTAAAAAAATCAGAGACTATTAATTGTTCTTTTATGTCTAGATGGCACTCTGGCTAAAATGTATGAATAACTATTGGTGTATAAATGCAAATACACTTTGGAGAAAAAGGATCCAGGAAATATGTTCAACCCCTCGTCCTTAGGTTCTAACTGTTCTCATGTGCAGTGGCCATGATTTGTTGTCCTTCACACAGCATCATCATGCTGTATCACCGCAGTATATTAACACCCACCTCCCACAGGAATATAATTTCTCTCCTTGGCTCGGTGTCACACAGCAGGGTGCAGGTCTGTTGAAAGTTTGTTTTCATCAGGGAGAGAATTCGCCGCCTTGTTCCACTTCGCCACGCAATCACAATTTACCTGCTTTAGCACCTGATTGCATGTGCTTCAACCCACATGAGCTTCACTAAGAGTTTTTATAAAGTAATTGAGTTTAAAGGTGAACACACTGCCACTGAAACAGCGACACAGGAACTAGTTTTGCTTGATCCCTTTCAGTCTCCAGCTAATTAATGTCGTATCAGACTACAAATACGTCCGCCCGCTACAGCAATAATAAAAAAATATGCTCTTTAATACAGACCCAACAGCACTGGCGGATAAACACAAACATCCTTTGTCATTAGAGGTAAAATGAGAGCTGAATGTTAATCCACCCAATCTGTTCAGCGATCAATGAAAAGACTCAAAGGTCAATCAAATTAACTGGCTGGCTTGAAGCCGCTCCATTTCTCAAAGGGATGTAAATGTATAGTTAGCTACCTTTCACAACTGCCATTCAATCCAAATGGGCAACAAGCGTCAATACGTGGTGAGGTGGAAGAACGCGCTCAATGAGCAAGGCGCTGACATCAAAGAAAATGAGATCTCACCTTGAATGAAATATTGGACGCTGTAATGCCTAAAGGTTTATGGCTGTGTGGGTGCTGTGGGCACTTTGCATCCATTAACACATTTTATTGGAGGTCCATGCATATATATGGTGGATGGAAGTTTGGCTCGCTCAGTCGGGCGGCCGCACGCACAACTTCTGGCCTCGTTTATGTAGCGTGGCGAGGGTGAATACATGATTCATGACGCATGAGCAGGCCCTTGAATTGATAGTATGATACTTGCTTGTTACAGGTTAGAGGAGTTTTCAGCAGAACCACTGCTTTTAAAGGTGCAGTGTGTAAGATCTCGGTCCATTTTTGTCACTTCTGAAAATATCGCAAAACAATTACATACTGACATTTTACATGAATTTATCATCATGTGTCATCATTTTTTTCATTTCCTTAAAATAAGCCCATTAATGTATATTTACATGAGGAGCGGGTCCTCTCCATGGAGGCTGCCATGTTTTTACAGTAGTAAAAGTGGAGATACCAAACGTCTTTTGTCAATGAATGACAACGGAAGTCTACCATAGGTTCTACTGCATGATCAGAAGGGTGAGGTGATGGATACAACATGCAACTCCATCTCTCGAGGTCACCAAATCTTACACACTGTACCTTTAAGATAACCAAAAGACGCAGGTGTCTCACACTACAGCTGGTAAGAGATAAATGAGAGCAATGAGGGTCATGTTGAAGGCAGTTTACTTGTACATGAAGGAGGATGGCGTATCTTTTGTTTCTAAAAACTATAGACTGTGTATAAAGATGGACGTAGCATCCGTGACGTCACCCGTTGGTTTCTGCAGAGTGCATTGGCAGCAAATTGTGGGCGTGTCCCTTGTCGCCATCTTGCCAAGTTCTGACTTCTCCTGGTTCCCGGTTCATTCAAAAACAGACAAAGAGGTGGAACACACACAGAGCTGTGGGTCGGCTCGTGGTGCTGTCACCAATTCTCGGTACATGCCAGGTCGGCTCAGGTGTCAGTCAAGAAGGCATTCCCTTAATTATGCGCAATTTCAATCGATAAAATAAAAATGAGCGTGTTAGAAAAAAAAAATTACCCTCTTTACAGTCGTCATGGTAACAGATGTGACTGATTGAGACTAAAACTGAAGCTTGTACCAGACTTTAAACATCTTTCATTCACCTATGAAGTTGTTCATTTTAACATGGGAGTCTTTAGGGATTTGCTCACTTTTGGAGTCAGCCCCCAGTGGCCACTCTGTGAACTGCACGTGTTTTCACTTCTTTCCTACACCGGCGGTTGCCCCTCGGTGAAAACTCTTTTTGAAAAGTCTCCAAACTTTTACAAGAGGGAAGACATCTCATCCCGTTCATGGTTTTACAATTAAGGACAGATGAGCTCACACCCAAGAGCGCAAACAGCTCTTCTCTGAAGAAGAGGGAGAGGAGAGGTTCTTGTGTCGTGCTGATTTACTGCTCGGTGCTGCTCCACTGCCCGGAACAGAAACTTTACAGCCGGACAACTTTTTCAACCTTTGCATTTATTGGATAAGACAATTTGAAGTGTTCAACTAAAACAAAGGGGTGAAACAACATCAGGCCTCCAGTTGGAATTAAACCTTGGTCACTGCAGAGAGGACAACAGACAACCTGGTACTTTATTGCAAGCAACCATTTAAAGTTTCAGTTCATTCATTGTAATTTTTCATTTTTTAAATCTTGAGAATGTTGTTGAAATCCATATCTCCCAACAGAAGCATGGGATGAGGAACATACTCCAATTAAAATGTGCGGGGCTCATCTTACCTGTAAGAGAACATCATGGGATTATGAACTGATGAAATCATAGTTATGGATACAACACCTCATTTATACTGACTAATGCTTCTAAATCCATCTCACTGGATCTATGGATGAATGTGACTTTGTTATCATAATCCATTGTTTTATGCGTATACACTCTTTCAGTACATAGTTGATATTGTTGTATCATAGCTACATTTTGTATGTGAGTCCATGTTGACAAGACAGTAAAGCTGATGGATCAATCATGTGAATCAGAAGTAAAAGTCATCTCATGCCTCGAAATGTTACTTCTTTAGAAACAGTCAGACATAGTGACATTAAAGATGTCAAATTTGAGTTTCTGGATAAGATGCTGTTGGAGTCATTGTTTTATAAAACAAAAGCTGAGGATTAAAGATGCAGTGTGTAAGATTTGATGACCTCTAGAGGTGAAGTTGCATGTTGTGTCCATCACCTCACCCGTCTGTACATGCAGGAGAACCAATGGTCGATTTCGATTGCCATCAAAACTCAAAAATTGTTTTGTAAGTCCACATTTACGACTGTAAAAACATGGCGACCTCCGTAGAGAGGACCCCATTACCTCATGTAAATATACATTAATGGGCTCATTTTAGGGTCATGGGAGAAAAAAACTAAAAAAGTTTACATGATTATAAATTCATGAATATGTCAGTATGTTATTGCCAACTGCTTATCAGTAATCTGGGTGAAAGGATATTTCTACCGGTACACATAGGGCCATTTGGGGTGTCAGTGTCAGGGCCAATGACACTGCAGTAGGGTCCAAGTGGGACTCAAACCAGCGACCTTTGCGCCCAAACACAACAACTCCAACCACTAAACCACTGCTGACCCCAGTATGGCATTGTTTTTTGTAATATTTTTAGAAGTGACAAACATGACCAAAACACACGGCACTTTTAAGTAAAAGTATGTTTTCATCTATTGATGACAAGTTATTATGATAGAACATAACACATCTGGGTTCCTCATGTGGATCCAGGGGGGAAACAAGTGCCCACCTCTGAATGAGTGGAAATTTTAAAAAATCTATTTGATTTTATTCCTCTTGAAATTGGTCGGTTAAAAAATAATCCGACATAAAGTTCGTAGACTTGACATGTCCTTGTGCATCAGCCACTTTGAGTTCATTTAAAAGCTTTGAAGAGAAGTAAAGGGCAGAGTGTGGGGTGTAAACTGTGGCAGGTGCTTTTACTCATCACCATCATGTCAAACCCTTGAGAGCCATTATGATAATACTGCTGCTCTTCTGAGAAACTTAGGGAGTGATGCATTTTCTCACCCATTTCTTAAAGTCGCGCCTGCATCACTCACTGGACTGCTCACCTTTGTCTCCGCAGGCGAGACACTGATGTTCCGTCCCATAATATACAGTATTCCAGATTGAATGTGCTAAAGACATTTTGAGTTTTAACAACTAAAGTCTACCATAGGTTCTCCTGCATGTTCAGAAGGGTGAGGGTGAGGTGATGGATACAACATGCAACTTCCCCACTAGACGTCAACAAATTGAGCACACTGCACCTTTAAAATAGTATTGATGCTGCTGGCTGTTAATAGTCATCTCCTTGGTGAAAGTCAAGTGATATGAGCCTCATCTACAGTCCACCTCCATGAAGTATTCAACATAGATAGATCATCAAACTGATGGCAATCATGATATTCAATTCTGTAAAATAGTAATAGAGGTCCAAAGGTCGAAAACAACAAGACAAAAACACTTTTCTTCCCGTCTGGCATTTCTCTCCTTAAAGGTGCAAGTGTGTAAGATTTGGTGACATCTGGTGAAGTTGCATGTTGTATCCATCACCTCACCCTCACCCCTCTGATCACAGGAGAACCTATGGTAGGTTAAAAATAGGCTGGACCCGCTCTTGGTGTAAATGTACATTAAAGGGCTGATTTTAGGGTTTATGTGGTAACACACATTGGGCTGATTATGCATTTGTATAAATGTCTATATATAATTGTTTTGTAATTCTATTTCTATAGTTAGAAGAGAGAAAACATGACCAAAATCTTAGACACTGCACCTTTAAAAGCTGAGCTACAAACTGGAAATTCACTCTTCATCCAGTTGCACGATGTCAAGTTTGCGCCAATAGTATATTTTGTCCACTGATGTTTTGAATATGTGCATATGTGTATAATTATTTATATTTATGTTTTTCATAATTTATATTTCATGTACCTTCCTACAGCTCATTCCGTGAGGGGCAACAGCTGCCGTAAAGAAATTCCTTGTATGTTGACAACCTACTTGGCCAATTAAAGGTGCAGTTTGTAAGATTTGGTGACATCAAGAGGGGAAGTTGCATATTGCATGCATCTCCTCTCACTCACCGTTCTGAACATGCAGGAGAACCTGACTGTAGACAGGCACACTGTAAAAACATGGCAGCCTCCACAGAGAGGACCCCCTCCTCATATAAATACACATTAATGTGTTCAAGGGTAATGGAAAACAACAAAACATTTCGGTGATTATGAACTGATGAAAATGTCAGTAAGTAATTGTTTTGTAATATTTTTGGAAGTGACAACAATGATCGAAATCATACACACTGCGACTTTAAGCTGTTTCTGATTCTGATTCCAAACAAAAGCTGAGAACATGACAGTCGCTATATTAAATCGGAGTATTTCTACATTCTGTATTTCAATAGGCTCTCAGAGCCTCATGGGGAATCTCCCCTTTCTCTCATTCTCAGTCTCTCCCCCCGAAGCACCGAGACACAATTCGGCGAGTCATCACCGACGTTGGTAACTTCTCAGTTGATGTGGTCGAACGAGATCAGAGAGGAAGCGAATGAGGGCGCTGTGATGCAGGACCATTCCAGGAGACGGAGATATGAGGCAGCTTCACGCTGTGTTAGCTGGACTTTAGCAGCAGACACTGTGAGAACCCGATGTGGACGAGGGAGGGGATCTCATTTACATACACTTTCATCTGACTGATGATTGATTGATGAAGCTCTGCCTGCTGGTCACATTCCTGCCACTGGGATCAGCCCTTTGCAATAAAACCTGTCCCCACACGAGAATTACAACCACACCTCCACTTCTTACCTTGACCTGCACGCTGCTACTTTTTCACCTTCTTCATTAATTCCTGAACTCCTGCTCCTCCTGCATTTCTGTAGCTGGACTTATGAAAGGTTTCTTTGATCTGTATCGCAGGAAACATTTGTTCTAACAAGTATTTGCAAAAATATAAAAGGCTTTGACAAGTTATTCGTTCGAGTTCAGCTGCAAACACATTTGTTAAAGAAATTCAGAATTCTCAGCCTTGAGGGGAGAGTTGGGATGGTGCTGGGGACAAAAAAAACATGAGCTGTTTGAAGGTTTAAAGGTGCAGTGTGTACGATTTTGGTCATTTTGGTCACATCTAGAAATATTACAAAATAATTACACACTGACTGATTTTCATGGATTCATAATCACCTAAATATAACATTTTTCCCATTACCCTTAAATATGCCATTTAATGCATGTTTACGTGAGGAGTGGGTCGTCTCTACGGCGGCCGCCATGCTTTTACAGTAGCCCAGAGTGGACGTACCAAACATCGTCTGAGTTTGAATGAAATCTGAAGTCTACCGTCGGTTCTCCTGCATGCTCAGAAGGGTGAAGGTGAGGTGATGGACACAACCTGCAACTTCACCTGCAGATGTCACCAAATCTTACACACTGCACCTTTAATGATGCGTTTGGAATCTCCAGCAAATCGCATGCAAAGCTTCCACAGTAGTAAACATAATCAGGGTGTTGTGTAGTCTCATATGCAGTCAACTGGAAAACACAAAAGCTGGTCACACAACACGTTTCCTTTCCATGATGTCGGCCCCCGATGCAGCGTGATGTGACATATCATCCAACTCAGGTGGGACATGCGGTAAACGACACCAACGCGCTGACTGGTATTTAAGCAGCAGGGCGGCCACCTCCTTTGTGGGTTTCCATTTTTTTGTTCATTCATTGTGAGATGGTGCTGCTCCGAGTGGCGGCTTTCACTGTGATTTCACTCTCTGCCTGGGAGATAAAAATTCATCAGCCACAGTCAGGCCCGCAAGCCCAGAGATGGGCAGGAGATGCACTGCTCTGGTCACACTGAGCATTTTTCCAACTTGGAAAATGAGCTGCTGATAGTTTTGTTATCAAGATTTTCTTTTTTCTCTCCTCTGGAAAGCAGAGAAATTATTTTTGCCGGATGTAACGCCGACTCTCTCTCTCTCTCTCTCTCTCTCTCTCTCTCTCTCTCTCTCCCTCTCTCTCTCTAAGTCACAGCAGTCATGTCGTATGAATATATTATAATATGTATCTATATATATGTAATGTATATATTTATAACATGAGGAGGGGGAGGGGCAGCTCCGTCACTCTTAAAGTTAGTAGTACTGTGTATGGACACATACTCAAGGGGCAAAATCCGGCAACGTGCAGTCCACATCACCATTTTCCAGGAGGAATTTTCTAGTATTATATTATATTATATTATATTATATTATATTATATTATATTATATTATATTATATTATAGTATAGTATATTATAGTATAGTATTTTATAGTATTTTAGTATTTGATTTATAATTATATTATATAGTTAACTATAGGTAACTATTAAGTTAACTATTATCTATAAACAATGGAATTGCCTCCAGGAATCAATAGAATACCCTGAGTCTGATCTTGATTTCTGGCACAGAGAATCAAACTATACAATACCTTGTCCTGTGATAAACTTTAAACACCACACTAAACCACATTTACTCAGTCAGTTAACAAAGAAACACAATTTCAGACGTTAACGTTGAAAATCTTATACAGGAAGCAATCTAAAAATCCATGCTGGTGCACTTCTTCAGAGTTCATTCCATTTATATGTTGAAATGCAATTTTTTTTAAAGATTTTTACTTCTTAGTACTTCTTATCTTTCTCATACTGTAACTTTAAGAGAAGGATGTCGTGGTTGTTTTGCCAAGCGGTTATGGCACAGCTTTTTTCCTTTACATATTATTAACAGTGATTAAAGCAGTCGCTTTTGTGAGCAAAGGTCACTTGTTCGAATCCCACTTGGACCCTGCAGCGCCACTGGGCCTGACTCTGACACCCCCAATGGCCCTCTGTGTACTGGCAGAAATACCCCGTGACCCAGATTACTGCAGAAGTGGTTGAAGATGACATGACATGACATGATACAGAGATACAGGGCAGAAAAGTTACTTCCACCAAGCTCCATCTGCCTCTGAAAGATGTTGAGGGACTGGATGGAAATAAGTTTAGTTACAAAACCTCACCCACATCTTCACTCTCTCCGTAATGATGTCCCATTCTCTAATGTCATTTCCAGCTTTACCTTTCACTTCAAAGAGCAGCTCCACCTGAACTGAGGTTTGTTTAACAGGGATCGCACAGCTCTTACTCCCTCTGAAGCCTGAGCAGTCAGATCACAACCTCAACCAAACTATGACCTCTTTGCGTCTATTTTCAGCCTTCCCACAATAAATGTCACTCATGGCACTTTGAGAACGACATAAACGACTAGATACGAGAACTAGTTCAATAATCTGTTATCATATCCAGGTTACAGGGTAAGATTAGTCTTCTCCGGCATTTGACGTGACCCTGAAATACAATGCAACGTCAAACGCATCGAAATCATCAGCATTGTAGCCTTTGATGTGTTGCGAATCAATTTTGTGATTTCCTCTCAATGATATGAGGGGTAACATCGGATCTCTCAAAATGGATGATTTGACCCCTGGCCCGAGCCTGACCATTAATGTGGACCTACATGTAAATATGGTGCAAGATCACCGTCCCTTTAATTAACTAATTGCAAAAAGGCCCCAAAAAGTATGAAAGTTAAAGGTGCAGTGTGTAAGATTTGCTGACATCTAGAGGTGAAGTTGCATGTTGTATCCATCACCTCACCCTCACCCTTCTGAACATGCAGGAGAACCTGTGGTAGACTTCAGTTGTCATTAAAGCTCCAAAGATGTTTAGTACGTCCACTTTTACCACTGTAAAAACATGGCAGCCCCCATAGAGAGGACCTGCTCCACAAGTAAATATGCATTTACAGGCTCATTTATGGGTAATTTTAAATAGGAAAAAAAATTATCCTAAATTCATGAAAATGTCAGTATGGAATTGTTTTATATTTTGTGACAAAAATGATCAAAATCTTACACACTGCACATTTAAGTCTGACTGTGAATGAGTCCATTAGAAAAAGCTGCCTTGCATGTATTTTCCATTTAGCTCATGGTTTCATGACATTGGGCAGGATTACAGGCGTGTGGACAAGGACACAGATGTCCTCCAGACTAGAGCTGCAGCTGGGCCGACTCCCCCATTAGGCAATATAGGCAGATGCTAAGGGCGCTGTGGCCTCCAGGGGGAGCCACAACTCAGGGGCAAAATCACCTTCAATTTAATTATATTTTATTTCATGATATTTTTTAATTTCTTCATGATTTAAAAATATAGTGATGGGCAAATGATCCCAAGGCTTCAGAGCTTGTGTTGTTCTTCCTGAATTGAACTCATCCAAAACCATTTACCTGCACATAGGCATTTTAGCTCAACAGGTAGAGCTGTCGTTGCACATTTTAGATCTAACCTAAACCTTGTGGGTTCGAGGCTCGCCTGTCGATATCATTATGAATTATGTTTTCAGAGAGTGGCTGTATATTACGGTTTGATTTAGACAAATGTCTTACTCTCTTTCATAAAGAACTTAGTTATACTTCTGGTGTAGTGGCTAAGTGTATTCGCACAACAAGCGTATAATTCATACACATATAAAATCACGCCCAGGGTGCCACTTTGTGTAGAGCCGGCCCTGGTTGCAGCTAACGATTATTTTTGTTGTCAATTAAGGAGATTCAATTTGATTAAACTATTATTTGAATAGGATGAAAAAAGACATGTCTGAAAATACGAAATGATCATAATTCGACATATCACCTGATATTTTTTAATGTCTAGTCGGCCTATACACACCATCACTGGGAAGCCTCTGTGTGTGTGTGCACGTGTGAGTGTGTGTGTGTGTGTGAGTGCTTGTGCGCATCTTAGTGTTACAAGCGCGCGTTCCGTCAGTTTCTTAACCTTAAACAGTTACAGCAAAACATGAATTAAAGATTTGATTATTTGATTCAGGGAATTTGTAATCAAACCATTTTTATAATGGATTAGAGTCGATTAATTGTTTCGGCTCATCATCACTTTCATCAATATAAATTCACACGTATCTTGAAAGAGTAAACACATTGTGGAAATGTGGGAAATAAAATCAGGTTCAGCTGAGTTCAGCCATGCTGGATCCTCACAGTCGGTGTCTTATGTAAACTCCAGGAGAAAATCCTCTTTTGCTGACTGTGCATATTTCAGACTTCAACCCTGTGGTGGAGATAAATGGAGGAGCCCATTCATGGTGTGTGGTGAAATAAAGAGGCAGTGTGTAATCAGGAGGGAGTGAGGTCTGCATGCTCTGCACTAACAACACTGTGAGAGGCCCATAGGTATTAATTGTAGTGCAGCAGTTATATTTTCTCTCCAGTGCCTCTGACATGGTGCTGCATCAGAGCAGAGGTGGGCACCATGTGGCTCTCTGAGATTGCAGTAGGAGCCACAGACAAATATCCCCCATTCAAAGGGCACAGGGACCTCAGTGTTGATATTCATGAGTCGTCATTTTTTCATAAAATTCATTTTCGTTTGATTCCCTTGCTGCTGCCTCCTTCTTCTAAATGTTTACACCAAAATATGTTTTATATCCTGCCTGAGTGTTTACACAACTGATCGATTGGTACAACTTCATCGTGGGCGACTTCCATTGGAGAAATAAATGAGGGAAGACGGAGGCCTAGTGGGTGATCAATGAACTTTGCCCAAGGTGGTGACTTGTGTGTTTCAGGTGGAAGCGAAATGTGTCCGCACTGACCAAACATGGCTTCGAGAGTGCATGATATTTTATACACTTACAGCAGCTGCAGAAACATGTATTATTGCCCCAGTGATACATCTGTGACAGCTACTTCCCTTTTGTACAAACTTTGAAATAGCATGAGAGGTCATAAAGAGGCTTCAGTTACAGAGGGGCCAATTATGTGTCCAACAGCTGCGCACAAGTCTCACTTCAGTAATGTTCACGTTAACGTCGATCATTTCTTTGTGTAATAAAACATGTTGAAGAAGAAATTGTAATATGGATTGTTAATATTGTTAATACGTGATATTCTGTTGGACTGGATGTACGGGAGCATTATGGCACCAAATATTTGACAGAAATATAACAGGATTAATTCACCAAAATGTGCACTTCCTTTCAAATGCATTTCATATTGTTTATTTATAGATATAACCCAAGTTTCACCATTTATTTTGATCATAATGGACAATTCGTCCAAAAAGTAAGAGTAGCATCAATGTCACCCATTCGTTTCTGCAGAGTGCTAGCATGCCAGATTGGCGCAGGTGTCACAACATTAAGGGCCACGCCCTTAATGTTGCACTATGTCAAACAGAAACAGAATTTTAAAAAGCGAGTTAGTTGTCACGGGAAAACATGTGACTGATTGAGACAAAAAGTGCAGTTTGTACCAGACTTTAAACATATTCTATTTCATCCTCTAAAGTTGAACTGCAGGTTGTTCCACTTCCATATTGAACATATCCGGAGGTTGCCGCTTGGGCATGCTCATTAGAAACTATTGCCAACGATGCCAGATATCTTTAATATTACTGGATTTCACATGATTTAAACTCCAGGACACCTCAACGGTAAAAATACAAACACTGGAGGGTCAAAGTTTAACTGTAGAGCCAGAAATATGAAACATGTTTCATTCTGATGATGGGTAGCATTTAGGGTCTTATATAATTTCCTCACACTTGAGGATTATCATGTGGCCTCACATCAGGAATAAGATCTGGTCATTGGTGGAGGTAGACCAGGTCTTAAAATGGTCAGTCTGACCTCAGGTGTGCTGTAGCCCCTGGTGATGCAATGTCACGCAAGAATCTGCAATTATCCAGTTTGGAATGAGGAGAGCCCACTCAGGACGTTTGTCCTGAGGGTACAGTTCCCTGCACCTGCCCACACAGGAGTGACCTCCTGATGACTCTGTGAGTGTGTACTCATTTAATGGGCTGCTCTCGCGTGTTGCAGGTTGTAGGTGAGGGACCACCGTGGTCACCCCACTTACTGGGATGTGGACCAGCTGGACTGGACAAACACGAGGTGAGGCAGTTTGACCCAAAATAAATCAACAAAAATAAATACCCGTATCCAGGATATAGCTTGTTAAATCAGCGTAGCATAGTTTAGCATAGCACAGCATAGCACCTCAGAACATAGCATAGCATCAAAACCGAACATAACCAGCATCACAGCACAACACCGACCCTCTCTCACCCTCAACACCAATGAGTCACCCGTTAAATAAGGCAAAGTTGGGCCAAAGTGGAGCAATCAAGGCCTGGTGGGCCATACCACTAACATGGGTAATATTATTTTGGGAAGTCTACCAACCCATCATTATGGTACTGCAAATAAATATGATAAAATAAAGTTGTAATTTCTTATTATTTAACCAGTTGAATAGTATATATATATATATATGAACCCTTTTCCCCACCATATCAATATATACACAACTAAACGTGAACCGCAACACCCCTTCAGCCATTTCATGAGCTCTCAGTCCCGGGGTGGAATAAACTACTATAGCTATGGCGGTGCGCACCCCCGCAGAGGACAGTTGGACCAAACCAGGAAGTGGGTGAGTGCGCACTTGTGTGAGTTCTTTCAAAGTTTAGACGTCGTACAAGTGTTTAAATGGAAATGATAGTGGGCACCGCGCTACCTGTCATATATGTTATGGAAACACGTAGACACCGTGGTAATGGCGTTGTGTAAATTCTGATTTTAATGACGGAGCACCGCGGAACACCAACGCGTTGGTTACATTATATACGATGTGTCCCTCCGCGTGTCCCTGCTCTTGTCAGCGCGCGCGTGCGCGTGTGTGTTCTGTGTGTGTGTGTGCAGAGCGTCAGCGTCAGCCTGTTTGGCTGTGTGTGTGCGCGCGCGTGTCTCCCGCGTCTCAGCTCTCTCACTCCCCTGCTTGCCTGGGACACTGTTCAAACGCCACACATTAAAGATATGTTATTGGGGTGAGAGAGTGAGAAAGGGGGGGTTGCCTTCTCACAGCCTAGTGTCATCCCGCACTGTAATTAGTGATTGGTCCATAATCTCTGGGGATCTCAGAATGGTGGCTGAACTATAAGTTAAAGGTGCAGTGTGTAAAATGTGTTGAAATAGAGTAACAAAACAATTACATAGTGGCATTTTTACAAATGTATAATCACTTTTTTGTATAATGTATAATCACCTCAATGTGTGACTTGCTTCATACATTACTCTGAAATTAGCCCTTTAATTTATATTTAGATGTGGAGAGGGTCCCCTGTGCGGGGGCCACCATGTTTTTTACAGTAGCCCAGAGTATACTTACAAAATATCTTTTAGTGATATTTTAAATGACAGCTGAGGTCTACCATAGGTCTCTCCTGCATGCTTGAAAGGGTAAGTGTTATCTGATAGGTACCAACATGCAACTTTACCAATTGATGTCACCAAATCTTACACACTGCACCTTTAATGGTAGACTGAGTATGTCAATAAGATAAGCTCTAAACTCTCCTCAATGCGTGCACACATGCTCTGTCAGCAAAGTATTTGATGAGTTGACTTACTATTTAATGTACATAATAATTTGTTTTCATAAGTTGAGGCCATTCCTGGGGGAGGGGCTTAAAGTCTAATTGGTTCAGACACTTCAATGTTTCATCGGCAATGGACAGACTCGGCGGAGTTCACGAACCACACTTCTAATCGTCTGTAAATACAGCAGAGGATTTATGTCACAGAATAAAATCATACTTCAGACGTGTTCTCTCACCACACAGAATATATATGTGTGTGTGTATATATATATATTTCACAGTAATTAGCGTCAGCCCCAGTCACTTTACAGAAAGAGCATATGTGTTGTCACAATGTGTGAATTTGAAGCGGTGGATTAGACATAGATTATCCCTGAGCCCTGCTGGTGATCATTACTTCAGTGGAACTTTACTTCTCTCTCTCAGATGTAGAGCTGCTGCTGTTTCTAAATGTTTAATATGTCCCAGCCATGAGCATCCAAACAAACTTTAAGGGAACCGGCTGCTTATTCTACAGTTAAGAAGTAACACAGTGAGCTTCAGCAGTTTTGATCCAGATTTCTTGTAATTTGTCATTTTGGGGGGGGGGGGGGGTGCGGGGGGGGGTCAGTGCACAGATTGCGTCATTTGCATATTTCTCTGTTGGTCTCTCTTGGTTCTCCTGCTGTTATTTTTGTGTTGATCATACTGCATTTGTAAACATATGTGAGACATTCTGAAGACGAGAAAGAAGACAAATCTCTCCGAGTCAATGCGCTAACAGAGCAACACAACAATCAAGGGAGCGTCAGGGTTAACAATAATGACACACCAACCTCAACAGGGCAGAGGTGACGTTTTCACAACTTAGAAAACAGCATCCACTCCTCATCATCAAGAGGAATTAGATGAGACCTCAATCACATTTGTATTTTGAAAATAAATTTACCCTTCATATCTTCATTTTCACTCATCACATCAGACCTGGGCATTTCACAGCCTGTGGGCTACATCTGGCCTACACTGCTGTTCAATGTCGATCGCTGAGTCGAGCACAGGCTGCACTGTTTGATACAAGAAGCTAGAATTCTGTCGATGTTCACACACACACACACAACACACATATATATATATATATATATATATATATATATATATATATATTATGTCTTCTTGCAAATTTAATAAGGGATTTCTTTATTTGTTGATACCTTCCACCAATAATTCCGTCTCTATATTTTCTGTTATAAAATTAGAATAGAAACTGCTTTGTTGGAGGTATCTAATGCATTAAAGGTTATAGGGAAAGTATTCTTTAAATATATGCTTCATTTCTCTTATTAGTGAACTCATATGTTTTATGTTATTACTTCTGAGCTTGAGGAACAAAACACTGTTCCCGTGTGCTAATAGTGACACATTTTAAGTGTCTAATTTCGTATCTATTTATTGTTGCGTCAACAGGCTTTCAAATAACCACAGTCAGGGTGAAGAGAAACTATTTCTCATGCATTTAGCCTGACTCACACCATTAGAATTATTATTGAAAACTAATTTTACTGTAGCAGTAATTACTTTTCCTATCAATTTAAAGTCACTACCACCATGACAGTAGAAGCGCTCCCTAATTTGTCGCTATGCCGCTGCAACTCACCACCTGTTTGTCCTCGACCTTGAGGATTGAAACAACATCCATCCCGGGTATGTAGTCTGTGCTGTGCAGACTCTCGGGCCATTGTGTGAAATAATGCTGATTCATTGATTCCCTTGTGTTGAACAATGAAGAGAAAGTTAGGACGATGACACCATTTGTCTGCCTTTGTCTTCAGTCATCCTCTTCAGAGGACAAACCTAAGGACAAACAAGTCTGTTAGATACCTGGGATTTATGAATGCACGTACTGCCAGTCACTTCCAAGAGAAGTTTTGTGACATGTACCTCAACCATTTCACCGAGCATATTCAGAGCACTCGGACGCATTTAAAGCATTTCAATTCCTGAATCCTGTTTGTTACAGCACATCAACACTGGGGTCAGCTGTCATCACCAAAGACTCTCTTGTAATCTTTCGAGATGTCCTCCATGTTTCTCGGTGTCATGACTTTTGGAGCAGATGAAATATGCAGATGGGGTGTGGGAGGAAACTGCCTCCAAATCCAGTGTCAGTGTTGGGCGTCAGTCATTGAGATGGTGCCGTCTCACTCAGCAGAGCTTCGTAAATCGAATTAAGCGCTCAAATCCAAACCAATCCATGCACAAACACGCACAGAGGCACCAGCACCATACTGCACGTTCAAAATATTTGTTTTCAGATGCAAAGACCAAACCGGCCTCTCCCTTTCAATATTTCTCAAGTATTGAAAATCCAACTGCCAACAAATGATTTCTCCGTCTTTGCGGCGTCTTTGAAGAAGGACGGTTGTTGCTCTTAGGTCAAGTCATATGAATGCATTTCTTAACCCCAGGGCAGCGCAGACACTCGCAGGCTGAGGATGACCCCTCACAAATACTTGACATCATAACCAAAACAGTTTCATATTGTCTTGGATCATAAACTCTTCCAAGATCGATTCTTGGCATTTTTTCAATCGAGATAACAAATGTAGCCGCCAAGAATCGGACACAGTCAGTGATGGAGGGTCTTTATTCACTTATTTGTTGATGACATATAAGAATATTTTAGTTATAGATTAATATGTTAATATTCAGCTTAATGCTAAACCTGACACCAACAGTTTACTTTCCAGTGAAGTTGTTCCTCAAAAAAACGTTCTATTGCAGCATCTATTTTATACATCACATTTGTCAAACCCGTGGCCCGTGGGCCAACTGTGGCCCACAAGATCATTGTATGTGGCCCACGAGAGCTTGAAGTCATATGATTGTTTAGAATATAAAAGTCTAAAGCATACATTGCCCATGAACTCAAGTGAATTACACATGCCATGACAATCAAAGACAGTTATTTTACAATATGTAAAGTAGTAATCACATTTAGTCCCACAATTAAAACCGGCCCCTTGAGAGCAATCATAATGCTGATGTGGCTCTCGGTGAAAATGAGTTTGACATCCATGCTCTGCATGATTGTGCCCACTTTGGTTTGCAGACTGATGTATTTCTGAAAACAAACAGGAAGTAGCTCTACAACATGAATCAGTCATAGGCTTTATACAATAAAGCACCACGGCTGAAAGCCTGTTTGTCATTTGCTGGTGTGATGCAGTAAAAAAAAAAGATCTAATGTTGTGCGTCAGGCTGAAGTGTGTTAGATATATTCATGTTGTCTTTAATTTTCTTTGATTGAAGTGAAGTTTGGTAGTGAATGGACTGTGTTTATGTGGTGATTTTCTCGTCTTGGTGACCATTTAAAGCTCTTACTTACGTAAGCACCGAGTTATTATACAGTGTGGTTATGTGCTGAGATGTTTTTTTTCTATGAGAATACGTTGATTTATAGTATCTTCAGTTCGGCATCACTTTTCTTGCTTAATCTGACTGATCAATGTGTAAATGATCTTTTGTTCTGTCCCTCTGTTACAGCTCATCACTTATTAATGTGGCAGTTGCAGGTGTGATTACAATAATGCACGTGAAATAGTAACGGCTGATTAGGTTTAGCCATAAAAACTACCTGGCCTAGTTTGAGAAATTATGATGGTTTGGATTTTTTTTTAAATGCATACCTTTAAATTAAATCCTTATTGTTGTCATGGTTACATTTAGATTAGGTGTGGATAGTGGACAGAGGAGTACAGCTCCACTATACTCAAAAGATAAACTTCCTGCATACTATGTCAACTACTGCCATAACTACTACAACCACTAGAGGGCCACCTATGGATGCAGTTTTACTTCTCCTACCACCCAGAAATGAAAACAAAATATGCTGTTATGCTGCAGATTATAATCCATAACTGGTGCAGTATATCAATTCTGATAGATTTGCTATAGCTCACGCATCTCAGCTGCCAATCATGTGAAGTGTTTACTGACAGCAAATAAAGTTACCTAGACAAATGACCATGAATGATCTTTTACATTTATTTAAGATTTGGGGTTTAGGGTTTCATGTTGTTCTCTGTCCTCCCACTAACATGGATGAGGCTTGGTTTTTGTCCCATGGACATCATATGCAATAATCCCACTGTGGCTACATGAATTAGCTGTGATGTTTGTTGGTCAGCAGTCGTTTTGAGGCACAATAGGAAATGAATTCTTGAAATGGTTTGCATTTGGGAGAGACATTGCACATACAGATGTTCGATGAGAACAGTCTGTAGTCTGTTTGTTTTTCATAACTTTGGCATATTCACGTTTCTATGGCCAAAAAACTGACAACGGCAGCATAACTGTATTGTTATTTATGAGCCAGCTCAAAGCGTCTGGAAAATGGTGTTTATAAAAAAATCTGAAAGGCTGGAGAGAAAAATACAGCCTGTCAAAAAAACAACAGAAAAAACATAAGGAATGCCGAATCTCATTTCCACATTCATTTTTCCTCTTCCCAGCTGTGTGCGCTGCCCACCATCCCCACACCGATGGTAATTGGTTAGATAAGTGATGACAAATGGTGTGGTCTTTGTCGAACATCCTGCAAAGTCGTGGGAGAGGCGGCTCAGATCTGCAGCCCCAGCCATTCTCCCGTATCTCACACGTCTGTCACACTCGGTCTATGGGAGGCTCCGCTTTATTGCCTTTCCAGCATCTATTTAATGTCCAACACAAACGCAGAAAAAAAAACAAAAAAAAACGCGGGCATGGCAAGCTGAAAAATTACCTCAATACAAAATGCTAAACCACATTCATGGTTAATCCCTCTGAGTATTTTTGAACATCCGTGTAGCTGAATGGGGCAGACTGATCACACATTCAGGGATGATGCATTGTGAGGTAAAAAAGACACCCTGCCTGCCTCATGCCTCACCACCATTACACTTTAAACACACTCAGGGCAAATGTATGACTCTCTGCTCCTCATTAAGAATGCTCACCATACGGCCTCTTCCTGAAATAACACATGCATGGCTTCACTTGTGAGAGTGAAGCAATTGTACTTAATCATGCACAGGGAGGGATTTGCCATGAAAATCTCAAGCACGTGATCAGTTGTTCACACAAAGAGAAAAACATTCCACTTACCAATCCACATGTGCAGCGCTGCCTTTGTGTTGTGGCATGAGTCATCAATCTTTACGTTGTGCCCCTTTTCCACCAAACAAGATCCTGGGCCAGTGACTTGACGTCAGTTCTTTGTGTTTCCTCCGGCTTCGGCCCGAAAAACGGGGCAGGCACCGATACGTATGATTATAGGCGATATATAGACCTATAGGTTACCGTGACCATGAACGTCTGAAACCGCTATGTTTAAAAAAGCTAGCATGTCAGCGCGATATAATAATAATAATGATAATGAATCAGATGAAACGGCAGCGGACTGAAGGGGGCAGAGCTCGGTATGGGAGCGGTGGTTGTAACGGGGCAGCAGTATTGACACTCGATGCAGAGACACAGTCAAACAGTTTATAACAACAAACTAATTTAGTTTATTAACAAACTAACACAAGTAATAATATCTAGTAGTAATAATAAAGTATAACAGGGAACAGATGAAGGGGCTGGAGTGTATTTGACGTTATACCATGACGTAATGACGTGGCTCTGACTTGGGCTCTTGCCGGTGGAAACATAAACAGGGTCTTCAGAGGTCTAGGAGCTGAACCAACAAACAATGTCACGTGACCCCTGTGGCGGAGAAGGGGTATGTGTCTGGCAGTGAGCTATGGTTTGGTCTTATTGTGTTTGTTGAATGTCTTGGTTGGCACACACACGTCTTCACAGAAACTGATATATGACACAGTCACAGTATCTGTAAATTCATCCGGGGGAGTGGAAGCCTCGTCAAAAACACTCCAATCTGCGCAGTCGAAAGCAGGCCTGGACTTCTGTCCACTTCTTCACAGTTTTAACCACAGGCTTCACAGTTTTTAGTTTCTGCCCGTAGGTTGTGATGAAGTGGAGGAGACCGTGGTCAGAGAGACCCAGAGCTGCTCGGGGCACAGAGTGGTGCGTGTCCTTTATCACTGTGTAACACAGTGATCCAGAATGTTGTTCTCTCTGATGGGACACGTGACATGCTGCTTGAATTTAGGCATTTCCTGGTTGAGTCTTGCCTTAAAATGGTCTTTAAATCCCCCATGATCATAAATAGCGAGTCTGGGTGTTTCTCCTGTAAACCATATATTTGTTCAGCGAGAGTCTGCAGCACCTCACTCACGTCAGGCTGTGGGTGGATGTGAAGTCCCACTGGAATGAAGGATGAAAACTCCCGCCGAGAGTAAAACGCTTTACAGTCCAGGAAGAATGACGCCATGTTTGGGCAGCAGTGGTTTTGAAGAGCTGTGGCATTCGTGCACCAACCTTCATTAATGAAGGGCACGGACGCACTGAGCCAGGTCTCACTGAAGCAGAGTGCGGAGGAATGCGCAAAGTCTCTGTTTGTCTCGATCAGGATGAGCAAGTTCGTCTGGCTAGTTGGGTAAAGAGCGGAGGTTTGCCAGGTGGATAGAGGGGAGCGCGGTCCGAGATCCGAGAGTTTGATGAGCGCGCCGGCTCGCTTCCCTCCACTGCATCATCTCCCTCTCTGTCTCTCTCTCTCTCTCTCTCTCCACGAGCGAGTGGCGATGCTAGAGATGGAAATATTGCCCTTTTCATTCAATTTTTGCTTTTCAATCAAAAGCCAAACAGTGTGTAATAAAACATACATATGTGTTCTCTCCCTCAATATAAGAATAATCATATATCACACTGTTGGTTTCATGGTCAATTAGCGTATGTAAACAAACTTCGCATCTTTGAAATTGCAGTGTGAATAGACGGCACTATGTTGCGTTAAAATTCCTCTTCAAAATAAAAGCACACTATTTTTTCGCCTAACTTTTCTCCAAGTCCCACTGAAAACAGGTCTGCGACCCACTGATTTCAGATATAGTCTCTGTGGAATGACTCCATGATCAAGTGGGGGAAATATATACTTTCCACTAATGACTATAAACATTTGCAAATACAGCAGTATTGACCCATAGTGCAGCTATTGGAGTCTTTAGCAGAATATTGAGCCCAAAATGTGCCAGTGATGTCACTGAGAATGTGCTGCAGATACTTGAACTGTATGAATGTATGATTAGTGAAAGGAATAATGTATATAGACAGGAAACATATTGGTGGCAGAAATGTGACTTATATATATTCATGCTCCCTGCAGGATACTGACCTCTGTGCTTCCTCGATTTCCCCTGTAGAACCTCAAGCTTATTAAAATGTATAGGTACAGGTACAGGTGGTGTATCTAAAATGCATTTATATTTCTTTTTATAGTTCTGTTTATAGTGGGCACAAAAACACACAAAAAATGAAAATAGGATCAAACAAACATTAAATAAATGTACTCATTGAAACTAAACATTCAGGCCAAACAGTAAACTTATCAATGCAAACACATCAACAGATGACAACATTAATCATAGTTCAAAGCAATTTTAATGGATTTAATTGTTTTGAGGTGGAAGAGAGTTGTGGAGGGAGGGGGTGGAAAGGCTCTGTGAACTCAGGTTTGGGTAAGTTAACTCTAAACTGAAGTCCTTGCTTTTCCCTCCAGATTAACGGAGGGTTGGGGACAGGGTTTAGGTTAGGGTTGAAAACCTAATCCTAAACACACACAACTTCAGGTTCTTTTACTACCGTCTCAGTATTCATAGGTTGCTGAACGAATGAATGATTGCATGAATGCATGCATGCAGTGAATGACTGAAAATAAAACCTTGGATTCCACAGCACACAAGCAAAACATGTTTCAAAAACAAATCTATAAACCCAAGTAGTAAATCTCCCCTGAATATAAACAAAATAAATTCCCCCAAGTCTTCACTCACCCATCCACTCCACCTTGTTATCATCTCAGTGTGGTGCCACTCAACATCTCAGCTCAAACTATTGCAGTCTGCGCACAAAACGTGTTCACAGCAAGTGAACAAAGCCTCCCCTCCCTCCCTCCCGTTAACCAGCCGGCTTCATTTCATGCCGCCGTCTCCTGCTCGTCCTCCTGTGCAGCTCCTGCTGGGCTTCGTGTGGAGGCCGCAGTGTTTGGTGACTGCGAGACGTTGGACGAGGTGGAACAGGACCTCACGGAGACTCTGATGTGGTGATAACAAAACAGCTGCTGGTGGAACAATTGATTCACTCTGTTTTTGCATTGGATGCTCGTCACGCAGTCGGTGCGTGTGACGTGGTGCTGCTGAGCGTCTGCTGCTAGAAGGCATTATGTGGACTCTGAGAGTCTCTGCTTTTGAACCTGCTTGGATTCAAATATCATCATACAGGCCTGTCCTATAGTTCAAATATTGAATTGTATTATACAACTTCAATCCAGAGCATGTAGATGATCAGCAAATTAAAATAAATATTAATTTAACGGCGCTGTGTGTGAGATTTTGGTCAATGTTTGTCTCCTCTATCAATAGAAATAGAATCACAAAACAATGATATACAGACATTTTTACAAATCTATGATCACCCTAATGTATGACTTGCTTTTTACATTCACCCTAAAATGAGCCTTATAAGGGATATTTCCACCAGGAGCAGGTCCACCCTATGGGGGCAGCCATGTTTTTACAATCACCCAGAGTGGACGCAGTAGACATCTCTTCTTCCAGCTTCTTTGATTTTCAATCACTGGAGATAGGCCCTTTATATTATCATTAGGAGAAGATCCTTCCTAAGGAGGCTGCCATGTTTTTACGGTGGCCCAGAATGGACAAAACTATTCAGTTTTTTCAGGTTATAGGTACTCTTGTTTGCTAAGGATGAAGAGAGCTGCAGCATGCACCTATATAGCTCAAGTGCACTGAATCCTACACACTGCACCTTTAACTGATTTGTACCATTCTTACTATTTTCACATTTGTTTGGATTAATACATGAATGCAACACTAAATAAAAGGATAATAAGGAAATGAAGTGTTTTTAAAATCAGGTCCGTCTTGTGATTATCAGCCATTTAAAAGCCGGTTATTAAGATTTAACATTTAACTTGTTTAATTTCTATTGGCTGAATTGAAAATATAATAACAATAATCAGTTCTAAGAGTGCAATCACTTTAATCACAATAAATTGTTATCATTACCTCAGATTAAATTCTTCAGTGGAGGAAATTCTTCATGATGGAAAACTGACTTTGCCCTTCCCCCTCCCTGCTCTGCCAGAGAGCTGGGAGACAGAGAGAGCACTGAAGCGCTGTTTGGACTTTATTCACTGAAGCTGATCGGGACACTGCCACATGTGATGGGTGCAAGAAGCCAGTCACCAGTGTGATAACGCCACCAATTAACACAAACTTATTAAAGCAGTTCACCCTCGAGGGAACTCCAAGCTGCAAAACAAGTTGAGGAGGGGGGAGGAGGGGGGAGACACCCAAGGCAGACCCCCGACACAGAGACAGAGGTCTCTGGCAGAAAGAAATCAGGAGTATCCAGCTCATCTCCAGCATTAAGTAATGTGACTGATTACATTATTATAAATTCAGCTAGTTGAAAAATATCTGAATGGCTTTACGAGAACTCAAAAATATACATGTATATGATGATATATACCTCAAACCTGAAATATGAATATGGCTGAATATAATATAACCCTTTTATTCTGTTATTTTTTATACTGTTAAAGTGTTTTCTATTGTTGTAGTTAGTAAATAAATAAAAAAAACATTTTATTTGTAAGTCCTGTGTTTTATCATAATCATAATCACCTAACTAAAGGCAAAATCACACAATTATTTGACGATCATGATATTTGAAGTAAAAATTATAAAAGTATCGGTACAAAAATTAGTATCGCCCTACCTTTGTAATGAACCAACACATAAACTTGTTAAAGTGACGTTTGTCATGGTTTCATGGCGTCATGAGGGACATTGCGTCACCGATGACGCTTTAACGACGCTCACGCTTGCACAGTACGGCTCTTCTTAGACAAGCGGCTGACCGAAGGGTGCGCCTTTGTGCTCGTGTCTGCGCTGCTCAAGTAATAGAGTAAATGATCCAAGTGCAGAATAAACAGACCTGTGTTGCTTGCGTCCAGCTGCTGTGCTCTGGGCCGTGTCTCCCTCATCGCTCCAGGCGCAGCTTCGTAGCTTCTTCGTGGTCTCCAACCTTCCGCCGGGAGCTCGACAAAGCAGAGCAGCTAAGTCGCAGGGCCGTGGTAGCTCTGCTGACACTCACTGAGCCGGAGCGCTTGCATTTAGATGTAATATTTAAGCTTCACCACCAGATGGCACTAAAAATCCCACACTGGTCCTTTAATATACCACGTTATTTCGAAGATGTATTTGTGATTTAATCTTAATATGTAACACTAAGGTTAAAATCAAAGTAAATTACATTATAGGTGCAGTGTCTAAGATTTGGTGACATCTAGATATGAAGTTCCATGTTGAAGTTCAAATGATGTTTGGCATGTCCACTCTGGGCTTCTGTAAATACATGGCGCCCCCAAAAACATGGCCCCCCCCCCCCCCCGCCCCCCCATAGAGAGATCCCACTCATGTCAATATGAATTAATTGGCTCTTGTAAAAAACAATACATGTACTTGTTTTGTAATTTTCTTAAAATTGACAAAAATACTACAAAACAATTACATACTGGCATTTTCATGAGTGTATAATCACCTAAATATATATATTTTTTCCATTACTGTTAAATGAGCCCATTAATGTATATTTACACGAGGAGCAGGTCTTCTGTATGGAGGCTGCCATGTTTTTCAATTAGTAAAAGTGGACATAATAGACATCGTCTGAGTTTTAATGACAAGTGAAGTCTACCATAGATTCTCCTGCACGCTCAGAAAGGTGAGGTGATGAATACTACATCTAACTTCACCTCTAGATGTCACCAAATCTTACACACTTCACCTTTAAGTCTCAATTGTTAAAATATATGTGATTTTTTTTTTGTAGATTAAAATCTTTGTAGACATAAATCAAAACAAGCTGTTTGAAGAAGTCACCCTAGAAGTCAGACGATTAGTTTGATGAATCATCACCACTTTTAATAAATGTAAGTCATTGTAAATGATCATTAGCTGCAGATGATAATCATCAAAAAGCCAGTAATGATCCCAGGTTGTAAAATGCAGGAAATTGTGGTTTGGTTCCGTGCACGTCTGAGAGATGATCCATCGCAAACAGTGAAAGGTATTTTTGCATTGTTTGTTTGCTCGGCTCAGGGATGGACCTGAGCAGGCCTCCTCTTTAACGAGGATGCAGTGTGTGGAGGCAGCGTCTCTGATCGGGAGGCGCAGCGCCTCCTCTCCTCGCAGTGCTACGCTGCACCCAGTCAAATAGCACCTGAGGGCTGTTTTCTTCTCCTCGCTTCACAAAGTTGTTTATCTCTACGTGCAAATGTTTGATGTCATCCCTCAGTGTATCTGCAACACTTGACTGTACCAGATGATACACGCGTGCACTGTGTGAGTTTTGTGCGACTGCTCCATAGAAATGAATCCTCCCCAAAATCCAGCATGTATTGCTCTAGAGCTGCAGCTATCGACTATCTTTGTAATCGATGAATGTATTGATTATTTTCTTGGTTTCGATTCGATGGAACAATTATTTGAGTACGCGAAAAGAAATAGTACAAATACACGCAGATGTAGAATTTACAATTATCCGACTTATCGCCTGATATTTTCATGTCTCATAGGACTATAGGCCTGTGTGTGTGTGTGTGCGCGCGCCTGCGTTCGTGCGTGCGTGCGTACATGCGCGTGTGCACCTCTCGTAAATGAGCAGTAGTGTATTTTTTTGAAGTGACAAAAACGACTGGAATGGCATATGATCAAGATGTCTGCTGCATGCTCTGCTTCCCCGCACAGAAAGCCGGTGTTGGGGAAAAGTGGGTGGTTATGAATGCAAAAAATGTTTTATGAAGCCACCGGTGAGTTCGGAGCGCGACTCATCTGCACGGCTGCTTGAAACTAGTCTCAGTGTGAGTGAGAGAGAGAGAGAGAGAGAGAGAGAGAGAGAGAGAGAAGAGATTGGTCAGTGTTAAG
Organism: Chascanopsetta lugubris; assembly: GCA_016785325.1. Taxonomy (NCBI): domain Eukaryota; kingdom Metazoa; phylum Chordata; class Actinopteri; order Pleuronectiformes; family Bothidae; genus Chascanopsetta; species Chascanopsetta lugubris. The sequence goes on along the minus strand of JAFBJT010022711.1, from coordinate 3,478 downwards.
CCACCCGCGCTCCGCAGCAGCCGTCCACCTCCACAAGGTCACCGGGGTTAAGATCACCAATCAGAGGATGGTGATTGAGCCCTGGGGATGAGAAACTGCGAGAGCCTCTAGAGATCCAATCAAGAGTTCACAGGCAGGATACAAAATCTCTGAGTTAGCTTTCACATTGGGATTCAATCAGGTGCTTTGTGGCGAGATTGGGAGGCTTCTCGTGTCAAGGTGAGCGATAGTGAAACGGGAGGGAGACGCATTAGAGCGGCTCTTTAATGGCGCCGGCAAAACAAGGTGCAGCTAATCTTCTTTTTGAGCGACGTCCAAATTGGCCGGCGCGAGTAAAGTTGCATCAAAGTTTGTCCTGCAGGGCTGATTGACTGGAGCCGGCCGCATCTGAAAATTGTCAGCGTGTCACTTTCTCACCCTCAACCTCCCTCCCCTCCCCCCCTCCTCTCTCTCGCCCATCGCTTTCGAGCGTTCTGCTTAGCTGGACGAATTGGCGTCCCTTTAATTCCCATAATTCTATGCATTTTCAAGCAGCCTCGCGAAAACCCCCGCCGCTGCTGAATTTCAACTGCAGCTCGTCTCCATGCACGCTGCTCATATTGATTTCCAACTTCTTGGACTGAGGCAAGGAGCGTCAAGGGCAAGCAGAAACATGTTTCCATGGGTTTCCGTGGCAACGGGTGCAGGGGTACTCATGATGTTCTGCCGGCTGTGTGTGTGGGAAAGTAAAGGTTGTCAAACAGATCATCCTCATGGTGTCAGGATGATAGCTGTTCAAACTCGTCTTCATTGTCTAAGTGTGTCATGCACACGCACAAACACACACACACACACACACACATTCAGTTATGCAAAGCAGCAGCAAACAGATCGACCCTGACATATTTCAAATACACAAAAAGTATTTGTAAACAGTATGTACGGACTTTATATCCTTTCACTGTCTGTTACACAAACTGTTTGACACATCGTTATTTGTATTATTCGTGACCCGAAGATGAGCAGTGCCAGTCTTGGTGCCATTTGAACACAGTGTCACATACAATATTAATAAGATAACAATTAAAATGAAATGGGGTAGTCTGATGACTACATTTAGATTTTTGGGAAACAGGTTTAATTTTTCTGAATCCATTTGTTTTTTTTGCATTCTTCATTCTGACAAAAACGGTGCTATTTCAAATAGGCACAATTTTGGCTATTTTTCTTCATATACTGTTGGTCTTACTCTGAGTGGCATTAAAATAGTCTTTCATTTAAATAATTTCAGGCTGTAGCAAACCAGATTTAACCTCATTGCAATATACTTTGGTTTCCGTCTTGCGTGTTTAGTGTCTCTCATATCGTTGTGTACCACTATGTCGTTTTGGTCGTGGGAATATATTATGTTTGCAGATGACAGTATTTGTAATGTCGCTTCTACAGAGGATATACTGTATCATTACGTCACAGCTGTGGATGTTTGTAGTACCGGGACTGATGAGTCAGAATTCCTCTTCAGGAAATGCTTTGAGTGTATATATGAGTGAGCTCGTTTACATGACGGTAGAAATCAGATAACTGGGAGTAATCAGATAAATGTAATAATCAGATATCTGGGTTTAAATGCACTTCAATAATCAGAGAAAACAAAAAGTCTGGTTCACACGAGCCCCTTCAGTTATCAGATTTCTATGTATTTCTGCTGTATGTTTACACGAGCAGTGGGTCTCAGTGGAGGCCGCCATGGGCGAGGTGATGCATACAACACGCAACCTCACCAAATCTTACACACTGCGCCTTTAAAATGAAAAATTGAAAAAAGACAAACCCAGACACACATACGATCACCATTAATCATGGCCGTGTTGCCTCTCGCATTGTTATAACATAGATATGCAAAGGACAGTCCTTTTCCTCATCAGTGCTGGGATCAATGGGGCTGTAATTAAGCGCTGCCTGCAGTAATGAAAATTTTTCTCCGCTTGTAATAATGACTTGTGAC
>JAFBJT010022643.1:30196-41250 GCA_016785325.1 Chascanopsetta lugubris | reverse complement strand
CTCTCTCTCTCTCTCTCTCTCTCTCTCTTTCTCTCTCTCTCTCTCTCTCTCTCTCTCTCTCTCTCTCTCTTTCTCTCGCACAAACCGTCCACATCCTGTTCAGCGCTCGGCGCAGTAAAGAAATGAGCCACCAGATTCTGCGAGACGCACAAGCTGGGGTATCGATGAGCGACACGTGACGAAGGCAGCGGAGATGGACAAAGAGCGTATCTCCTGAATGAATGGAGACGGGGACGTTCATGTGTGCGGCCGGACATGTTCACCGCCTCCAGCGGCAAAAGAATCCTCTCCCTTTAAATATTATGTAATGTGAAATGTTTTTTTTTGTTTTTTTGTGTTTAAAAAAAAAAAAAAAAGGAACATCCTTTTTAGAGCCAATCAATTGCGGCTCCTCTCACGGAGAGACGGCAGGAAGAGGAGTGCAGGAAGTTAGCATGCGCCACGGCCGAGGTGCCGAAGCTTAGAGGTGCAACGTGGAAGACGCAGGTGAAACCACTTCCTTTTCGAACCCAAGTGGAAAATCACCAGCATGTTAAAAAAAATTCGTACGATATCTGATTCTGTAGAATGAGCACTTTGCTCTGAAATCAGGAGCAGGTCCGACATGTTACACCAGGGTTTCTGCAGTAGCCCTGACAGGGGTCAACTACTCATCTTTTGAGTTTGAAGGATAACAATCGGGTTCCTCTACTTACTGGGAAGGAAAATGCTGAGTCATGTTTATCCGATAGTTATAGTGATATAGAGGTGGACGGCTGTGGATTGTATCTTCTTCTTCCTGGGCTTTGCTCCTCTGTTTACTACATGACTACAGCAAGTGTTTCTAAGTGGCATAGCTGCGGCGCAGGTACCTCGTCACGGTCCGTGGCATTTCTACTCGATACAAAATGGTGGAAAGACGCTGGGGTATCCATTACAGGCGGAGATGTGATGCTACCAAGCGGACCAATCACAACCCATGAGGTCTGAATCACTATCAGTACGAGTAGTTACCGCCCAGTGGTCAGTGCGAGGTGCGCGAGCGGGCTTTTCGACACGCAAACGTGAATCGAGCTTCAGCGCGAGGTCGAGAGTGTTTATCTGCAACTTCACCACTAGATGTCACTAAGGAGCATTGAGAAACCCACGTGCTTCTTCTTAACAGAGTTCACACTTCCAGCACGGCGAGCAGAAAACCCACATGAGTGAAACATAATCTCATCAAATTGCAAAGCCGCGCGATACGTCAGGCGTCGGCTTGGAGAACGTTTGGTTTTTGCGGGACTCGATTACACCATCATTTTCCAGGGTGTCACTCTCAACATCCTCGTATTGGATTGCGCGTTACTGTGGATTTAATCTGCAGTTTGTAACACAATAAAGCTGTCACCTCCGCGAGATTATTTTACCATGGGTGACGCAGTGCCGAGCAGAGGAGGCAATATTCGGTTTGTTTAGTGGCTACACGTTAATACCGGGGGAGGGAACGATTTTCCCGAAGACGGAAGAGAAAAAACGTGCGCTCTCTGGCTAAAATGCGGACAAAACAGATTTGTGGTAAAGCACTGAGACAACTCGATGCCGCGCACACACACACATACAACACCGCACAGCGGGGTATGATTGAGGTGTTGGCACGTAATTACGATCTGACTCCTACCAAATGTAATAGCTGTTCCTATCCTGCAGAAAACACAGACAAGGCTCACACACACACACACACACACACACACACATCCAACACATCAACACACATACACAGATAAATATATATATACATATACATATATATATATATATATATATATATATATATATAAATATACATATACATATATATATATGTGTGTGTTCATACCGTGCATACTCGAATGAGAGTACTTAGTGTGTGAGAGTGCAATCCTCGATAAATACCAATTAAAAGCTGGGAGTGGCGAGATGTGAATCAACAGCACGAGGCGATTCATCTTGTGAAATGAAAGCGTCGACCTCTGACCCCTCAGGTTGACAAATGAAAAAGAAGCTGCCGGTGATTTATGGCATAAACGGGGAAATGATCCTGCGCTTTGTACAGAGACGCTTCTGCACATCCCACCTCTCGTCTCTCGTCTCCCACTCCTCCTCTTCCTCTTCCTCCTCCTCCTCCTCCTCCTCTTCCTCCTCCTCCTCCCCCTCCTCCTCCTCTTCCTCCCCCTCCTCCTCCTCCTCAACACTATCAGCTCGGCATCAGCCTGCACGGCCCCTTATTACATAAACCCACCTGGACACCCTGCGCAGACCATGTATTGAGCTTTTCAGTCATTTCGAGGCATTTCTCAGAGAAGCCGTGTGACCACACTCTCGCTCGTCACCTGACCGGATGCGGCGCCATATAAGGCCAGACGGCAGTGAGGCAGCCTTAAAGCGGCAGCGCCGCTTGTCAACACGTAGCGAGCTGCTCTTACTGTAGCCTTAACTAACTGTAAGAGGGGGTGAGGAAGCAAGTCTTATAAGTCTGTCTCTCTCTCTCGCGCTCTCTCTCTCCCGCTCTCTCTCTCTCTCGCTCTCTCTCTCTCAGGCATCATTACATCACCGCACTGGTTTCTTCAAATATCAGATGTCGAAATGAGTAAATTGCAGAATGTCTTCACATGTGATGACTGCTCAGTGAATCACGGCTGCCTTTGAGAGATCTGCTGGAGAGGTGGAATGTGCACAATTAATGATCTCATTGGAAGTGAAAGACGAGAGGAATCCGGTGGGAGAGCGACAAGAAAGGCAAAATAAAACCTACGTAGCTGAGAGGCCTCAGTGACAGAGCGGCTCCATCACACACACACACACACACACACACATATATACACACACACACACACACATACACACCACATACAGCACCTCCAAGTGACGGAATAACAAGAGAGGGCAGCATACGCATGGAGGCAAATGAATGAAAGCATGGAGGGGGAGATTCACGTGTTTTTCTACGTGCGTAAAAAGACAGGAGCAGAAATACAGACAGATGTAAATAAATAAATAAATAAATAAAGGGGGGGGCTGCAAGAAGGAGTCTCAGAGATGAGCTGCAGAAGCGACAGGAAGGGGAGAATGATTGATGAAAAATGATGAAGGTGTTGTGCGTCCAAGATAAAGACGCCACCGCCGAGGAGCCCTGTGTGTGGGCAGAAATGTGATGACTAGAGGGGGCATTACTGAAGCATGGTGCTGAACAGAAGGGGGAGTAAAAATAGAGAGAAGAAAATAGAGAGATGCAGAGAAAACAACAAAGTGCTTATGTGTCTACAAATACATGGGAATGGAACAAAAACAGTGTGTGTGCGTGTGTGTAATTATCCATTCACCTTGCCACACAGAGCAATGCATGTGAAATCATTGTGTGCTTGCTGAGTGTGCATCGTCATAAATGTGCTCAGAGTGTGTGTGTGTGTGTGTGTGTGTGTGTGTGTGTGTGAGATGTAAAAAAAATACACAAAAAGGAAAAACAGAGCGGAAAGAGAGAGAGAGAGAGAGAGAGAGAGCAAATGAGAGTGATGGAGCGAGAGAAGGAAAAAAACAAAGATGCAAATTAGAGGAGGAATGAAAAAGACAGGATGAAAAACAGAGAAGCGGAGAGAGAGACAGAGAGAGGGAGAAAGAGAGCGAGAGCGAGAGCGAGAGAGAGCGAGAGAGAGAGAGAGAGCAGTCTGTAGGGATGCAGGCGGGGGAGGAATGTGGTTTCCATGGCAACCTGAGGAAGGCTGAGCTCTGGGTGTCCGTTCCAGCTCTGCACTGCACCGGCCCTTGCCTCTCAGCCGCCTCTCTCTCTCTCTCTCTCTCTCTCTCTCTCTCTCTCTCTCTCTCTCTCTCTCTCTCTCTCTCTCTCCCCTGTCCCCCCTCTATCTCCCCCTCTCACCCTTTCTCTCACTCCCTCTCTCCGGCCTCCCCCACTTTATCTTTCCTCTCTCCCCATCCTTCAGTTCCCTCACCTCCCTCCTTCATATGATAGCAGGAGTCTCACATACACACAACACACACACACACACACACACATTATCCACGACAGAGTTAACCTGTGCTGTCTCCCTGCTCTTCTGAGACGACATCATCATCATCATCATCATCATCATCATCATCATCATCACCAAAGAAGCAGCAGCACATTGAATCGGTGAGCCTCGCAGCCTCCACCTCCATCTCTTTTACCCCGGATGGTCGCCGCCGCCTCCGCCCACCCACTGCACTAGTTCTGGGCTCAGCTGAGACGCCAAACGCCTGGGGCCACTCTGCTGCCATGTGCCACTGGCCGTGTTGTAATGGGCAAGGCACGTGAACACGAGGGCCCTCGGCGCAGCCCAGGACCGCGGGCCGCTCTGTGAGACACGTCTCTGTCATGAGGTACGAGGGCCCGCGCTCGGTGAGTTTGAAGGGCAGGTTTTTTGGGAGATTGGGTTCATGGAGAGTTGACGATGAGCGTGAGGCGAGAAGAATTGGAACCGTTCGCATCACCCGCGAGCTACATGTGAAGCTAGCGGCCGCAGATATGTCACTTAGCTCAGCGAAAAGAGTGAAAACAGAAGAGCACGGGAAGCTAATGTGGCTGCCGAGCACATCTACGGCTCATTTAGTGGTGAAGTTGGGTACTGCAGCCGAGTGTTCCCCCCCCCCTCTAAATCCTGCGCACTGACCCTTTAAAAGTGTTTTTGAGCAAAAAGGGTCACGGGGAGATTTTCTATATGAAATTCCATCCTCGTTTTACGCCGTGAAACATCTGTGTTTAAATGTCTGATAACGGCATTCAATTATTCAGCGATTGCGTGATGTGAAATCACAGGGATCCCGACCTTTGACCTTTCACCACCATCACGTCACAATCAGCGAACCCTCAATTGCCTCGCTCACCTTTGGCATGTCGACAATGGAGCGGGTCACCAGGCCAGAAACTCGCTCCACCTTGTGAGGGCTCCGCCTGCTGGTCACTCGCACCCGGGCCACACCCTCCTCTTCCTCCTCCATCTGCTCCTGTGGGACACAGACGAGCGAGAGATGCTCAGACAAGAGGTAACATCACAGTCATCAAAGAGCCCAGGAGGAGGAGGAGGAGGAGGAGGAGAAGAAGAAGCATCTGGAGACTAAGCACAGCAGGAGAGGAAGAACGAGGAGGAGGGGGAGGAGGAGGAGGAAGCTGCTGTGGTCAGCAGGACTGCTGCTGCCCCAAAGCTGTAAGGGCTGTGGTGACATCACGTGGGCGGGATCACACAGGGGTTTTCGGGGGGTTCGGAAATTCTGGGATGTTGCTTTTCAACCGAGGTAACTGAAATAAGTTCCCTTCAAAACATCAAGCGAGCCGACACTGACTGTGTCACTCCACAAAGTGACCTCACTCATCTGCCAGCAGAGGGCAGTCTTCAGACCGGGCAGTCAGCAAAACTGTTGAACAGTTACTTACAGTTCAATCTTCATTTTAAGGTGAAGGAAAGTTTGTTTGTAAAGACACACACACACACACACACACACACACACACACACACACACACACACACACACACACACACACACACACACACACACACACACACACACACACTACCATGAGTATGCTGGTAAAAATCCAATGAGTGTAATATGAGAGGTGCTCATTTGAGTATGACTGTGATGCTACACACACACACACACACACACACACACACACACACTACCGCCACCAAGCCCTACCAGTGGCAGCTGTAATTACGGTCTTTACATATTGTTTACACTCATACACATATAAATTCTTCTCACACACACACACACACACACACACACACACACACACACACACACACACACACACATCAAAGAGCTTCAATAAACAATAAAGCCATACAATATTCAAAATGCACTCAGTGTTCTAGCTCCTCTTGATCAGACCATTAATCAATCAAATATCTCCACCTGAATGTTTACGCCGTGACAACACAAGTTACTTTCTAATCATAGGCACAATAAATCTGGAAAGCGCCGCTTCCTGTCCGCTTCCATTCCCTCTCGAAAGGAACCATTCTTCACTCTCACCTGCTTCTCTGCACCAAATCAGGGAATTTGCAGACTCATTTAGTTTCCCTCCCATCCTCCACTCAGGTGACAGCATGGCTGGAATACTGATGAGCACCTCTCTGAGTGTCCATTAAAGCAGCGCTCCTTCGCTCTCCCTTCCTCTCTCTCTCTCTCTCTCAAACTTCCCACTATAACTGCTGCATCTTTCCTCCTCCTCCTCCTCCACCTCCTCCTCCTCCTCCTCCTCCTCCTCTTCCTCCTCCTCCTCCTCCTCTCCACGAGACTGTGCCCAGGCCTGGGATCCACAGTGGAGTGGGTGAGGAGGGGGGAGGATCTGAATTACAGGCCAGACCGGGGTGGATCACAGAGCACACACACACACACACACACACACACACACAGGGGCAGGACAGAGTTTGTGGGTTTTACTTTCTCTGTGGGGACCGAGGGGGGAAACACTCAGCGCATGCAGCTGTTGCAGGGAGGTTTTCCAGAGACTGTGGGGAAAAACCAGGCACGTTTTAAAATGCCGTTCAACTGGGCACACACCTCCACCAAGGCTCAACAACAGTCTTAATGTAAATCCACTCAAAGAGTGGAATGATTATAGAACAATATAGTTTGTGGGCCACCGGGACATTTGACCTTTTGACTCTTCTCCACTAAACCACATTTGTTTCCTTAATTTTTAGAGAGTAGATCAATTGTCATTGCGCACGTCACAAGAGCTCGAGCAGGTGTACAGATGTATAATATGCAGAAGATTAAAAAATATATATATATTCTATATAATATGAATATCAATAAATATCTTAATGGAATAAATGAATGGAAACAGTTTACAGGATAGTGCAATGAGAATGATTTACATACACAGAGTGTGTGGTATGAATATACAGCAGCAGGGGCAGCTGTGACGGAGGGGTGTGAGGATCTGTCCTCTGACCAGCGGGTTGGGGGTTCCCAATTACCACCCCCCCCCCCATTCCTTGGGCATTGGGCACACGGTCCCATGTACTCATAGATACAAAGTGCTGCAAACGGATGCACAGTACGAACGTGTGTGTGACTGGGTGAATGTGAACTGTGCCGTAAACTTCGAAAACTGAAACACATTCAAGCGCGCAAATGGTCAACAAGCAGGTTGGTGCCGTGTCACGCTGTGTCCTTTACACAATGTCCCACAAACACAGGCGTGTCCGTCTGTGTGTGCGTCACTCAGGTTTTACACCAAGACGAGGAGTCACGACCTGCTGGAGTCACGCTGGGGCATCCATTTAATAACAGTGACAAGTTTACTGTGGCTGCCCTGCTCAGCTGACCGTCCATAATCCAGTTCAGACTTAGCACATGAATTTCAAAAACATACTGCCATTAAGGGATTGAGTGGAGGGAGGAGGGGGGGGAGGGGAGGGGGGGGGGGGGGGGGGGGGGGGGGGGGGGGGGGGGGGGGGGGATGGAGGGCATGTTGACCATGAAGGAATAATGTTGGATTAAACTTTTTTTTTTAATCTCTTGTCACGATTGAATTGCATCATTTCCGCATCACCTTAATTTTAAAAGCCTAAGAATTGCTGGCACGTACACACACACACACACACACACACACACATACACACACACACACACACGCTGGGCATGAGTTGAAAAGATACATGTAAACAGACAGAACAGATGCATTAGCACACTGCTCTGATATCCAACGGGGGAGATCCGAGTGGAGATCCCATCAAACAAACCCTCACACGGCTCTTCATCTACTCTCTCCATCATTAACCTGCTTGACTGATGACTCTGCCTGCGATGTGAGCGCCACGCTGACAGGAAGGGGATGACATCACGTTTACAGTATCGATAAAGGACCGGTGAGAGCGCGCGGGTCCACGACACCATCACCTCCAGGAACTGCGTTTTTTTATGACCGCGACTTCCAGCGCAACGCGAGGGGACTGGTTTGGGTCGATGCCCGGATCCGTCAACTCAACGTGGCCGCGACGTCTCATCAGGCAGAGTTCTAGTTTTTCATTTCCCTTTCAACCTCATTGTGATGCAGGGGGGCGGGGGGGGGGAGGGGGTTTGTCATGTCAAATCTGTGTTATTGCGTCTTTGCGTTACATGTGGGGGTCATCGGGTGAGAAACGAGCTTTGCCTTCAGAGTGAAGGCATCACGGCATGGCATCACGACGTCGTGGGACAATGTGGGGTTTAGTGCCTTGCCCAAGGACGCGTGGAGGAATCGAAGCCTTGGCCCTCTGGTCAGAGGACGGCTCCTGCAAACCCGCAATCACAGCTGCCCCTGTGTGTCCTAAACACAGCATCAATCTCCCAGAGACTATTTGTGTATATATATATATATCTAACGCATCACATGACAGCTTCACAAGAGTGCCGCCAAAGTGCCTTAACTGCCCCCTTGTGGCTGACTGCAGTATAACACGGGAGGGGGGGGCTTGCCTCTTTCATGTTAACTGATGGGACATGTGTCCTCCTGCACACACACACACACACACACAAGACACACACACTTCTGCATACGATCCCGAGTTAAGGTGAGTGACGGCACCTAATGTGATCATTCTAAAGACTCCACACGAGCGGCAAACAGAATCATCCCTCTGTCCAGTTTCCCTCTCTTCTCCGCCTCGCACTCACCCCCTCCCCCTCCCCCTCCCTCCCTCACCAGGCTGAAGTCATAGCGGCCGTGACTCACGATGGCATTCTTACCCACGTGGGAGTGTGAGGGACACAGGTAGTGACACCATGTGTCGGCTGCTGCACCTTTTGTGCGACACACACACACACACACACACACACACACACGTACATGCAGTACGCGCGACATCCACTGTAAACATGGCCCTCTCTCCGTAATCTACAAACGTATATAGCATGAAGCGGAAATCTTACCTCCCCCGCAGCCTGCGCTCCTCTTTCGTCTTTCACAACACTTTCTGCCGAGTTGTGCTGCAAGGTCACCTCGTAACACTCTTGAATATCTGCGAGAAACAACGCAATTTGTTTACTTCACTGCGACCATTACACACACAAAGTTTTGGTTTTCACTTAGTCATTGTTTCCTCGCCCACACAACCTCTCGCTCTTTGAAAGTGTGCCACTTTTGTTTTGTTTTTTTTGTTTTTTTATAAACCACTGATCAGTCATGGGCGCCCTGGGAGACTGTCTGTTTGCCTCGGCGGGGCAGTGGGTGAACATGTGGGGGCGGGAGTGGTCTGTTTACATGGAGGCTCGGTCTCCACATTTGCAAGTGCTCTTCTCATCTTCCCGCTGAACTACAGTGTGTGTGAGTCATCCATCATCAAGGCTTCCGTCTCCTAAAAGGTGGATGTTTTAATATCTCACACTGACTGAGCAGGAGACACCACACACACACACACACACACACACACACACACACACACACACACACACACACACACACACACGCAGCTGATTCTTTTCATTTCACCACAGGTCAGTTTCAGTGTCTTGGTGCTGCAGCTCCATTTTAAGGTGAGGACACTCAGGCCCCTGCACATGTTGAATACATGCAGACACTGCCCCCTATAGCTGAGCGGAGGGAAATGAAGTATAAGTGGATTTGAGTCATGTGGAGATGGAAGTTTCATTTTGTACAAATAAAGGATGGTGACGTCTGGAACTTGATGTGGTTGAGTAAGAGGTCGAAATGAAAACATTTGATTACAGGCAACACAGCGGGTAAGAATCTATCGCTGTCAAAGCAGAGCATGACATTACATAAACTTACATTCGAGTGATTATAAAGTCCACTGTTGTTTAGAATTCCATTTCCCCCAATAGACAGCAAGTGCTTAAACCACTGTTTATGAGTTTTGACCAATGTGATGAACAAGAACAGATAGCATTGAAAGCTAAAATGCTAATGAACAAAGCACATCCTTTCGCAAAAGCGCTCAAAACACATTGAATCGGTGTTTTTATTCATTCAGATGTATTCTCTTTGAAACACACTCACTCACTCACACACACACACACACACACACACAAACAAATTAAAAAGACAATCTTTTCGACCATGTGATTCAGATTTCACTCAAACCTCGACACGTTAAATGGAGGAACAACTATCTGAATATCTCATTCTGAACGTCTCCCACATGCACATCCCTGGTGGCGACGTCTCGCTCCTCTAATCTTGAAAAGTTTGCCCTCGCTCGTCTCCACTCATCACCCCTTGGCTTGTTGCGCGCCCGCGTCCTGTGGTCACCTGCTGAGTGGCAGCCGTTTGACGGGAATGCACAGGGACAATTCTGCTGATGTCACTCGCCGGCCCGCTCACTGCACCGCTGGCAGAAAGGAGGTCGCCAGGGAGTTCATCAACTTTCCAGAGTTCAACGCCGGGGTGAGACGGGGACATGTGGGGTGAGACGTTACATCTGAAACATCGCTCTTCCTCTATCAACAAGACATGCTGCTTGGTTTGAAACTGAGACTGGAAGGTTGTTTGAAAAAAACGCAGTTCCTGGAGGTGATGGTGTCGTGGACCCGCGCGCTCTCACCGGTCCTTTATCGATACTGTAAACGTGATGTCATCCCCTTCCTGTCAACTCGCCGGCCCGCTCACTGCACCGCTGGCAGAAAGGAGGTCGCCAGGGAGTTCATCAACTTTCCAGAGTTCAACGCCGGGGTGAGACGGGGACATGTGGGGTGAGACGTTACATCTGAAACATCGCTCTTCCTCTATCAACAAGACATGCTGCTTGGTTTGAAACTGAGACTGGAAGGTTGTTCTGTGTGTGTGTGTGTGTGTGTGTGTGTGTGTGTGTGTGAGAGACAGAGAGACAGAGATAGAGGGAGGGGAGGGCGAGAGAGAGACAGATAGGAGACAAGGCGTCCCAACAAGACACCCTGAGAACAAAAGTGTAAGAATGGAGCATGTGACTCATCGCTGAGTCTGAATCTGGAGGAGTGAAGCCATGAGTGGGCTGAGGACTTTGTTGTCCAGCTCAGCAACCTGCTCTCTCACAAACTTTTACACACACACACACACACACACACACACACACACACACACACACACACAC
>JAFBJT010022643.1:0-22500 GCA_016785325.1 Chascanopsetta lugubris | reverse complement strand
TGTATAAGGAAGCAGGAGTGTAATATTTGAATTGTATGATTTGTTTCATAACAAAACGGAAAATAAGAAATTAACCTCATAATTTTACATTACTACATATATACACTATATTCAAATATTAAGTTGTCCTTTTTACTGAAGTAAAGTTGTAAATCTAAGTTTTGGATCCTTCGACAAATCCCTCCATGTTTCCCTTTCTAATCAGATTTGAACAGAATGAAAATAAAATCAATCCTCATACAGTGGCCACCAATTCTGTAGTTTTAGTATTCCTGTCACAAGATGTCAGATATTTGACTCAAGAATAGTCATGATGATGGAGAATTTGAATTCAATTCAAAACTAAACAGCTCAGCAGCGTGTGTGTGACTTTAAGGTGAATAGTTTGAGATTTTGGTGAAATGTTTCATTTAAATAGATTGATGTGTATTTTAGGGGAGTACATATAGCAAACACCTGGACGTATACAAATTCATTACCTGAGAATGAACCTTTTATATTTATATTTGGAGCAAATGTCATTTTGCACCACCATGTTTTTACAGTAGCTCAAGGCAGACGAAATTATTTTAAGCCATCGTACATGTCAGTAAATCCAACATGCTGAACTTTTAAATAGTGTCTTATACTTGATGAAAGTATGGTGTGTTTGATGAGACAATCTAATTTAACTAGGAAAAAGTTTCAGAGCACTTGAATTCATTCAAATTTACTAAGTTATTCGCTGTTGTTTATTTTTGCCCCAGAGTCGAAATTTGTTTTCCTCTATTTTGAATTTATTTTGAATATTCCTGATCTTAGTTTTTGACCTCAGCATGTTTCCTATGGGGCCTGCCATGTTTTTACAGTAGTAAAAGTGGACGCACTAAACATCTTTTGAGTTTTAATGACAACTGAAGTCGACCATCGCTTCTCCTGCATGTTCAGACGGGTGAAGTGATTGAAACAACAATCCCTGTGTTTTTACTGGCATGAAAATAAATTGAAGAAACAAAATCAATACCGTCAGTTTCAAACACACATCAGAGAGATGAGGAATTAATTCCTGTTATGACGTGGCTCTGCTCTGCAGACATGTACCGAACGGGCCGAACGTCTCTTCTCTCCACTGTCAGTTTAAGGACGGTGACAGTGAGAAGCCTGTTCAGGAACAGCCCTGCTCTTCCTGTCGTAGTTACAGGGCTTTCTCCAGACTTAACTGTCTTGTAAACCATGTGAAAGCTACACAAAGTAACATGATAGCTTACATGTCAGGGAGAGAGAGAGAGAGAGAGAGAGAGAGAGAGAGAGAGGAGGAAAGAGAGGGGGGAACTGCTGCAGCATGAGAATGGCTGGAGGAGTTGGTGGTAATTTGCAAGCTCAGTTTTAGAGCTTTAGAGGATCTGCCATCTATCTGATATCCAGCATGGCTCTAAAACCCCTCGGTGGGTGGCTGCGTGTGTTTGTGTATGTTTCCTCTGAGTCTCCGACTGTGCGCTGAAATAACCTATTGAACAAGGAAGGAAGAAGTGATCCATCTATTTGTATGTTTTCACTGCTTCTGTCCGTAAAAGAAACATGCTGAGGTCAAAATTATGAATTTTGTGGATACGGCGAATAAGACATGGAAGAGAGAAGGAAACTCTCCGAAATGAAAACAGTTCATTACTTGGTTTATTTCAGCGCTCCGTCCTCGTAGCATCTAAAATAAAAGTTTGCATATTTTCCAAAATATAATTGGATGCTGGATTTCATGAGTGGTTGTAAGCGGTGGATTGATATTGATTTTGTCGTGGCTGATTAAGACCATTAGTGCTGATAACTGGGTCCCATTACTGATACTAGAACTAATGTTCAATTACAGTGAAATGAAAATCAAACTTTAGAATCGAGAAAAGAGAATTACAAATTCCATCACAACACTTCAGATTTCAATTAAATTAACGAAATATGTTCACAATAATAGGTTTTTTAAATGTAATTCTGGAAATAGTCTAGAGTTTTAGGATGTAAAAAAAGAAAAAAAATGAAATTACTAAAAGCACTGAAACAGACATTTATTTTGAATATTGCTCTGATAAGGGGGAGAGTCTCAGCCACGATGTCTTATTGACTTATCAATGATCATTAATATACACTTATACAGGTGCAGTGTAATCATTTGTCCACCCTTATTTTCAGGATCATTCCTAACTGCACCTTTGATATGAGACCAACAGTGATCTGCCTGCGAGAGCCGGACCACACTCATGCACGTCCTCTCTCCAGGCCTCCAGGTGAAGGTGGCGAGGGCCTGAGGATGTCGACCGAGGCGCCCGACACAGAGCACTCCAGAGGGATTGGGACACAAAGGGAGTCAAGGGAGAGACGTGTTGTCCGCAGACTGATCAGACAGGCAGGACATTCACCAGTTTCACTTCCACGGAAAAAGAAGGTAAGAAAGTATCTTTCACACAACCTTTCCACTCCCTCTCGTTTTTCTGACGTTCCTCTTTTCCTTTCTATATGATTTTTCCATCATGGCGGCTGGATGCAGGAACTATGATTGTTCTGTTTGGATAGTGCACTATCTCATGTGTGTGTGCATGCGCGCGCATGTGTGTGTGCATGCGTGTGTGTGTGTGTGTGTGTGTGTGTGTGCACGCGCGCCCCCATATATACGAGGTAGACGAGAGGAGGGAATGAGACAGCAGATGAATGTGTGTACGTGGGTGGTCTTCTAAAACAAGAGCGCATGGCCGTGGAGGTCCTACAACTGTTAAAGACCGCAGGAGCAGCCTGAATGAAATCACAATATCCCAAAAATGAAAGAAAAGAAAAAAAAGAGAAAGAGAGACGGAGAAAAGGGGGGAAATAATATCCCGCCGAGACGTGACGAGGGGTCGCGGATGGGCCCGGCTGCTGCGCTCTACAAAGCAACTCTTTCACAAGGGGAAACTTACATGGGTTGGCTGTTTCGCCCAATAAAGTTTCAATAGATTTAAATAGCTGGATGTCCCCGACTTTCCTCGGGTTTGAATGAAAAGAAAAGCAGAAGGCCTCGAGTCACGGGAGACGTGGTCGTTCGTGACACTCATCGGAGGGACTGCGCGGGAGAACGTTAGAGTGAGGGAAGTGGATTTTCCGTGGAAAAGTCTGTTTGTGAACAAAAATGGGAGAGAAAGTGTCAGAGGACTGATGCGAGAGCACAACGGGAGGAGCCGGGCAGGACAGGTAGCTGCTGAGTGACCAGCGAGTGTTTCCTCTCCACAGCCGCTGAAGAGCTGCTCAGGGTGGAAACTACGAGGCTTCTCAGTCACGTTAAAGTCTCAATCTTTCAAGCGCCACGAGTGAAGATGTGGTGCTACGTAAAGACGTAAGAAATAAGTCGAAACGCTCTGAAGTGACGGGGAGTGTATCTATCATTTCGAACACGTGATGGATGAAAAAAAGTGACTTTCTATTGGCAGTGAATAGATATGTGTTTGGATTACTCCTCCGTGAGCAACAGAAGTGAGTCCTCTCCGCAGAGGCTGCCATGATGCACCACGATATTTACACAGCTGCAAAAAAACAGAAAAACTGAACAGCATTTCATTTCTAATAATAACCGAAGGCTATAACTTGCCCACTGACATATTTAGAAGGGCGGGTTGAGGTGATGACGGTTTAAAAGTCATTGACAGCCTCACCATAGATGTCGGTAAATATCACACACAACAAAAAACAATTATTCCTCTGAAGGATCGGACTGATACATGTCGGAGAGTCCAGCGAGGACAGTCTGCAGTGACACGTGTCAAAGCCCATGTCAGTGTGCGGTGAGCAATAACATGTGACCTCTGCAGCACAATGGATTTGGAGATTCAATATCAAC
This sequence comes from Chascanopsetta lugubris, assembly GCA_016785325.1. Taxonomy (NCBI): domain Eukaryota; kingdom Metazoa; phylum Chordata; class Actinopteri; order Pleuronectiformes; family Bothidae; genus Chascanopsetta; species Chascanopsetta lugubris. The sequence continues at coordinate 18,665 of JAFBJT010022643.1, read as the reverse complement.
CAAGTTTAATCCATGACTGAAAGAAGTGTCTTTGAAACTTTGTATATTTGCTGAAAAAAAGTGTGTAAGATTTTGCTCATTTTTGCCATGTCTACAAATATTATAAAACAATTACAAACAGACATCTTCACGGATTTAGTATCACCTAAATGTTCTCATTTTTATTATTTTATATTCTTATTTTTATTTTATATTTATTATCTAAATGAGCCCATTAATGTATATTTACACAAGTAGGGGGCCGCCATGTTTTTACAGTGGCCCAGAGGGGACGTACTGAGCATCTTTCGTCAACTGAGGGCTGCTATTGGTTTTCCTGCATGTGCAGAAGGGGGAGGGGGAGGTGATGGATACAACGTGCAACCTCACCTCTAGATGTCACCAAATCTTACACACTGCACCTTTAAATTCCAAGAACATCATTGGTCTTTATCGATCCTTACATTACCGGGCTCATTGGAGGATAATGGGTAGTTATCCAACAACAGCTCCAGCATCGTCTCCCTCAGCTGGTGATTGCTCCGTTGTCTGTGAATATTTGTCCAACGTCGGACAAACCAAACCCGACACCGACTCTGTGTTTAATTAGAAAGCAGCAGACGAACCCTCTCTCTCCATCTTTATTTCTCTCACTTTTCTCCCCCTCCATCTCTGTCCGTCTGCTCCGCTCATGCTGACAGGCTTCACTCTCTCAGTCTGTCTGTCTCTGTGGATTTCCTGTGGCCTCAGGCTCCTCTATATCCACGTCTCTCCAGGGACACGGCTTGTCTTCCACATGCACACACCCACACACACAAGCACACTTGAACACACACACACACACACACAAACACACACACATACACATGCATATCCATACACAATCAGCTCTGTGTCTCTGGGGGTGAAATGATAGGGATCTCCAGCCCGGTCCACCACTTCCCTCTGGGGTCAGAAAGGAATTGATGCTGCCAATAAAAGGGATGTTAGTGTGTGTGTGTGTGTGTGTGTGTGTGTGTGTGTGTGTGTGTGTGTGTGTGTGTGTGTGTGTGTGTGCGTGTGTGATGTCAGTCACTTGTCTGTGTATATGTGAGTCTGCTGTATCCCCAGACCTACATTTCTTTGGTGAAGGTTTGTATGCACTATACAGATGGATGGAGAGATACAGTAGAAGACACAGAGACGGAGAGAGAGAGAGAGAGAGAGAGACTTTGCCCTGTGAAAAGACGATAAGGAGGGCAGAAGCTCTTGTAGCTGCAGGGCTTCAGCCCATGCCAATGGTTTCCAGATGGTCCTGATTTGCCCTGCGCTGCTCCTACATGTTTGACTGTCCTTCACCAAGGATGTCCAAACAAACAGCAGCATGCTAATGCACAGAGAGAGAGAGACACACACACACACACACACACACACACACATCAACGTGTGCAAAATATGTACCACAAACTGTGACTATTCATTGTGGTAAAGTAAAAAAAAACACAAGCTCGAAGAAGTGATCAGGACATCGTACCAGTGTTCACTAAACTATGTCGTATCAAATGTTGCTGGAGTCTCTCTCTACTCTGCCACTTTCGGTGGTCTTTAAAGGTACAGTGGAGAGTTGTATGTGACATCTAGTGGTGAAGCTGCATGCTGCAATCGTACGATCACCGCTCCCTTCCAAGCGTGTCAGAGAATCTATTCTCTATTCTATTTTATTTATGTTTACCACTACTATTTAAAAGTGTGTGCAAAACTGTTTTTAATCAGAGTTATTATCGCAGATGTCTCTGTGTACATCAGTAAGTGCACTGTGTTGGATTTAAGTGATGTGTCAGCCAAAATGTTATTGAGTTTTAATTGGCACATAAAATCTTAAAGGTGCAGTGTGTAAGATTTGCTGACATCTAGAGGTGAAGTTGCATGTTGTATCCCTCACCACACCCTTCTGAGCATGGAGGAGAACCCATGGCAGACTTCAGTTGTCATTCAAACTTGTTCAAGATGTTTATTACGTCCACTTTTACTACTGTAAAAACATGGCGCCCCCCCCCTCCTCATGTCAATATATATTAATGGGCTCATTTAAAAATAAAACACTCAGATGGTAATGAAATCATAAAAATGTCAGTCTGCCATTGTTTTGTAATCTTTTTAGAGGCGAAGAAAATGACCAAAATATCACACACTGCACCTTTGACTAAGACATAACCGTGTTTTTTGTAAAGAATAAGCTTGTATATTTACATCGGAGTCAGTTCTGACATCGGGAGGAGCTTGCGTTATTTGAAGACCATCATAGTTTCTTCTCAGCAGCTGGAAGGGGACGTAAAGTGAGGAATATTTATTTAGCTGCAGTGTCTGAATATCTAGCTGACTCCAAATCCTACACACTAAACCTGTGAACATGACTTTCAACAACGAATCTCATTTTGTACAAATTTGAATCCGCCGTTAAATCCCAAAGGTTCAGAAGTGCCGCGCCACTCGTCGCTATTCGAGTCCATGCACCCGGTCACTTTGAGAAACGGTGCCGGCTCAGAGACGGAGACACGCGGAGGTGGAGGTGGAGGCCGGTGTGTGCGGCGCGGGAGGCGCTTCCCACGCGCCGCCGTGTCCGCACAAAGACCCAGTGTTCTGGGGCGTTCGCTGTGGCGATGCATGACACGGCGGCGTGAAGCTGCCTGTAAAACCACAGTGGCAGGCGCAGGTCACGGGCGGCGGCAGACGCCGAGGGTCAAGGCCGCGCTCCGCCGGTGTGTGTCTGCGCCGAGCGTCGGCCTGGTGTGTTTGTGCAGGGCGGAGGCGCAGGGGATGTGAGTGTGGGTCGGCTCCCCTGTATTTTTGGAAACAACACGGTACGTGAGACGGCAGGTCCACTCGCACACATGGCACAAGCGTGGAGGACAGTTGATGTGTGAGCTTCCTCTGCCATCACCACACACACACACACACACACACACACACACACACACACACAGAAACACATTCACACACATTCTGCAAACAAAAAACACAGGCTTTTCTGCAGGCCCCTCTCCTCTCACACCCTGAGCTCGACATATGGTCCTGGTTTTAACCTCGTCCCTGCAACCGTCCCAACCCAGAAGTTATAATCAACCAATGATAGATAAGTGTGTAAACTGAGGATATATCATTAGCAATAGTTAACAGCCTCTCGGTGTTTACGCCATTGATACACAGCTCTCGGGGACTTGTCAAACAAGCTGTGTGGATAAATACGTCTCCCAGGTGGAGCTATTGATCACAGAGAGGTCTGACCCCCCAGCTAGTGCCACGGCCATCACCTCAAGATGGATTCATACCTTCATTAGCCAATTGGACTTGACCTGAAAGTTGCAGTGGGTGGAATTCTGGTCATTGTTGTCACTTCTGAAAGTATTACAAAACAATCACATACTGACATTTGCATGAACTTGTACGCAATGTTTTTTGTTTTTTTTCCATAACTCTTAAATGAGCCCTATAATGTATATTTACATGAGGAGCGGGTCCTCTCTACGGAGGCCGCCATGTTTTTACAGTAGCCCAGAGAGGACGAACTAAACGTCCTCTGAGTTTTAATGACAACTGAAGTCGACCATGGGTTCTCCTTCATGCTCAGAGGGGTGAGGCTGAGGTGATGGATACAACACGCAACTTCACCTCTAGATGTCACCAAATTTTACACACCACACCTTTAAAGGTGCGGTGTGTAAAGTTTCGTGTCCCTTTTATTGGTGGAACAACTGTTACAAAACAATTACATACTGGTATATTTATGAGTTTACAATCATTGAAATTGTTATTTTCCCCATCACCCTTAAAGGTGCAGTGTGTAAGATTTGGTGACATCTAGAGGTGAGGTTGCATGTTGTATCCATCACCTCACCCTTCCCATTCGAGCATGCAGGGTAACCTATGGTAGACTTCAGTTGTTATTAAAGCTCAAAAGATGTAGAAGTATGTTCACTGAATGTACATTTGTAGAAATGTCTATGTAATTGTTTTGTAATTCTATTGCAATAGAAAGCAGCGACACAAATTGACCGACATCTTACCCACTGCACCTTTAAATGGGCGACCTAATGTATATCTCCATCTCTGTGGGTGCCGCCCTGTTTTGACGGTAGCTCAGAGTGGACTCACCCTACCTTTTTAATACAAAGCCTGTGTTTGCTTGTCGTGCGAGAGGAACGATTCCACTGGGAGTGATGCTGATAAAAAGGAGCTTGATGACATTTTTCTAGACATGACAAAGGGCAAGAGAGAGAAGGAGAGTGATGCTGAGCGGGAGGAAGAGTGTGGAACAGGAAACGCTGAGGGTGAAGTTGAGGGTGAAGAAAGGTGCAGCGGCCACTCATCATACTCTCCGAGTGCTGGTGCGTGCATGTGGATGTGTGCGTCGCCCGGTGTGGATTGCGCGTTGCCCCCCAGCGTACATTAGATTGTGTATGTATGTGCGCTGGCAGTCTGATGTGACATCTGGTTTCCATGAGGGCCTGAGTAGGCCGAGAGCAGCCAAGTACAGCACAGAAGGTATTAGAGGTAATTTACTTATTAGAGAAAAAAGACTCTATCTCAGGAGCTGTGATTGTAAATGGAGATTGGGCTTATCTGAAGGACTATCAATCTCCCTGCAGGGGAAATGCAAGCAGGCAAGCGGTGGCAGTTTAACACACTCACACACACACACACACACACATACACGTAAACACAGACACACACACACACACACGTAAACACACACACACATGCGAGTGAGTCATTGCAACAGACGCACAAACTGGCATGCTAACACAAGAATGCATGAACACACACTCAACCCAATTTGGCATCACTCTCGTAGACTATTTTCATTCGAGCTTATAAATTGTATTATCTGTGCTGTTCGGTCGTCTCGGTCAGCACAATGACAACACACAAGTATATATAGTATGGACATTTATATATGTGTGTGTGTGTGTGTGTGTGTGTTGCAGTTCAGGGGAGCCGCGCTATTTTCTATTTTCTCTATTTGAAGTGTGCCGAGCTTTGAAGCGAAAAACGACACGGTGGCCAAACGATGGTACGACAATTTCTCCAATCAAAGATCAAATCACACAGAAGGTATGAAGACGACATGATGCTGATCTCTGATGTTGTGATGACATTAATGGGGGTTTTATGGGGACTGTCACCTTACTCCCTCATTGGTTCCATCACTATCAAAACAGGAGTTCTGCCTCTGCTCTCTCTCACACACACAGACACACACACACACACACACACACACACACACACACACACACACACACACACCAGAATAAAGCATTTAATTCCAGCCTGTGTTGTTAACAGTGGTTTCTCGGCCAGGTTGAAAAAATAGTTACTCAGAGACATTTCTCCTGCGTTGGGACATCGCTGGAATAAAAAGCAGCAATTATTTTCCCGGCCGTTTCATATGTGCGTCACACTTGACCCCACCAGTGTGGAAATAAACCAGAAGCTGGTCCTGAACAGAGGAGGGGTGACAAGAGGGAGCAGAAGGAATGTACCTTGATTTACCCAAGCAGTGCGATAATGAACGTCACTAACAATAATCTCAAAATGATCTCTATTAAAGCCTCTTCCTTTACACTCCACAACATTTTTGTCCCTCTGGTCCAGACAGACCTTGCTGCTGCTGCTGCTGCTGCTGCTGCTGCTGCTGCTGGATGTTGTCATGGAGAAGTTATTCCACTCAGGGGGGTGAAATGATGACATCAGTGTTCAGGGATGCTGTGTCTGTTGATGTGACGGTTGTTGTTATCTATTGGTACATCTGATGACGCCGGTGCGTCTGCTTAGCCATCGTCATGATGTGTCTGCAGTTGAGTGGGGTGGCGGTGGAAGAGTACCAGGAGCAGGAGTAGGACGGAAAAGTTGTAAAAAAAAAACAACTTTTTACGTCGCTGTTTGTCAGTCGTATCTGCTTTTCATGCTTTTTAAAGGCACGTTGTGCAGCATCTAGTGTGCATTTGACACCTTTAATCCCGTATCCTTCCTCTTCCGGCCACGTAGAAGACATTTCAGTAGCCCTCAGTCACCGTTACATCTCAAATAGTGTTGACTCGGTCTATTCTGGGCCACTGTGAAAACATGGTGGTGCAACACGGAGGCCGGCGTGACAGGACACACTCCTGATGTCCACATAACGGGCAAATCCTCAGGTCGTGAAAACAAATGAAAACAACGACAGATTAAAGCAATGCAGTGATCGTAGGCACAACAACATATCGTGATATTATATCTAATTCGCAGATTAGGTCCATTTCCGCACAGGTGATAGAGCATGGAGATGAAGTGAAAAGAAGTAAACAAAGAAAGTAGAGATGCAACACACATTTCGATCACAAGGATTGAGATGGCGCACATTTCAATGCACAAATCTTTTCTTCTGCTATGTCCTCTTTTATGTTTGTTGATTTCTAATCTCTATTCATCTGAAGAGGTTTAACTTGATGTGCCATGAATTTCAGTTTACTTTGGACAGATACAGTCACTGGAAACAGCCTCCTGGGAACTTCCTTTGACGTTCATACCGTGTTTTAAAGCCTGACCTTTCAGACCTCACCAGTACGTAGGTTGAATCTGTACTTTTACTTGAGTCATATGAGTTATTGTGCTTCTAACTGCGTAAAGAGTGAGTGTTATTTTGATTCGAAGTAGAGATAAAAAAATTTAAAAAAACACATCCTGGAAAACTCTCCACATCTTATGTACTGAAACCAGCCAGATAACCACCAACCCCCATCGCCCCCCTCCCTCCCTCCCTCCCTCCCTCCCTCCTTCATGGGGCTCCACAGTAAGTGGCTGACCTTCTCTGATGGTTGTCTCCCAGTGATCTACATATCTGATGCACTCCCCCGGAGAAGAAACCATCTCCGGCACTCTGACTCACACACTAACCAACCGCTCTGAACCTTGACTCAGCCGAAACTCAATACGCCCCAAAAAAACGTTCCTCTGAGCTCGGCACCGGCCTCTGAACTTTGCGATCGAGCACCTCGCGGCGGCCTGCGTGAGGCGCGCTCGTGAATGTGCACATCAGCCGCTCTTTATCGCCCAGCTCCCACGTGTTTACGCAGGAGGGGAGGAGGGGAACCGCGCGTCTGCGTCGCTCCCAACGTCAGGGAAGATTCGCGCCGCCGTTGAAGTCGGCGGGAGCCAAATGGGTTCAGGCTTCCTCGACCACTTCTTAGGGCACGATGCCTCCGAAACATCATTCAGCTACTGGCGCCGATCAGATCGTAACGTGCACCCCGTCCCTCATTCACCTTCATGCCTCAAGCCTGATCAGCATGAGTTGTAGATGTTGTGATGTGTTTGTGTGTTTGGGAGGAGTTGGAGGGAGGGGGGGGGGGGGGGGGGGGGGGGGGGGGGGGGGGGGGGGGGGGGGGGGTTGGTTGGATTCAGGGAGAGAGAGTTTTTGGCACCTAATCCATTGATTGATGGAGTAATTGGGTGGGCCGGAGCTCACAGAGAGCGGGGGTGTTTGGGTGACGTCTGCCCTCGACTGTCTGCTCCCCCCAATACTCCCCCCCCCCCCCCCGCCGGTGGACAGAGGAGTGCTGCTACTGATAAAACAAGCTCACACACGTAGATTCCCCCGCAGATTAAATTCCCAGCCTGCACTTGGTGCTGAGACACACGTGCATGTGTCAGTGCATGTGTGTGTATCGGTGTGTGTGTGTGTCACGGCCGTGCGTCGGTGTGTTCCAGATAGGCTGCTGCTGGAGCCGCGCTGCAGAGTTTACAAGGCAGAGCTGCTCGTCTGTTCTGTGTCTCTGTGTCATGGTGACTTTACCACAGTGATCTGGCTCATTTCTGCGTCTTCGTTGGTCAGAAATGTTTTTCCCTCACTTCTTCTCTTCCCTCCGCTGCATGGCTGTGGCTTTTAGGAAAGCTTTTAGTCTCTGTTTTCCTGTTTGCAGTCACTCATATTGCCCACTGGCAGATGGATGCTGGTATGTAGCGACTCCTAATGAAAAGGTCCGGCAAAGTATCAGCAGTGAAATATCATGTGATGAGGAAATGTTCATGAGTTTACGATCTCAGGCCCTGGCCCAAGAACGAGCCGCTGCATCAGCAGCCAGTCCCTACAACAGAGGCCGCCATGTTGCCCTCCCAAGTTTTCACAGTAGCTCAGAATGGACAATTTAAACTCTGATTGAGTTAAGTGATTGCTTAACTTGATTGATTAATAACTGCAGGCTTGGAAAGGATTGGTAAACTGAGGGGTATTATATTGCAACTTCACCACTGTCTCTGAATCCTTTATATTGTACGCTTTTGTTTATCTAAAAAAAAAAAAAAGAGCCTTGACCCAAATTATACAATTTTGACTTTTATACAAAAATAGTTTCCACCGAGTCATGCGCAGCAGAGAAAGAGGGAAATTACATTCTTTCTGCATAACTCGAATAAAACCTTATGTCATCTGTGAACCTGGTTCGCACCTGTGTCTGTTCAGAAAGACAACAACGCCCTTTACAGCACCATCTGACCCTGTCCTATGTTAACGTTGTCATATGTTATTGTTTTGATACAGAAACTCCCAAGTGGCCATCGGAACATTCCGTTCATTTAATCATCTCAAGAGCAAACCGATTCACTGTTGCTCACTTCGTGTCTGACGATGATTTAGCGGTCAAACGTGCGTGTGGAGGTCAGGACGCGAAACCTATAGTGTTTCAGCAGACTGACCGTACTTGGCCTCGGTGCCGGCCCTTTCCCTTCATCTCTGCATTCGTCCGTGCATGTGTCCAAGTCTGGGTCCGGAGAGATGCTCTGACCGCCGCTGTCTGTGTGGCCTCCTTTGTTGTAGCGTTGGGCTGCTGCTCCCTTTCCAGAGTAACCGCAGTGTGTCATAGCCACAGAAATAGATCTGTGTTTACATCACCTTAAACCCAGCTCAGTTTTTTGTTGTTTTGAAAGATGTTCTGTGGTGTACTCGGTGGAAAAATGTTTCTTTTCCTTTTGGCTCGCAAAAGGCATCACCAGGTATCCATGTAATATCGCCGATACGGTTGGATGAACTCTTTTTGGGAGACTTTGCTCTCATTTTAGACGACTTTATCAAATGTGTTTGAAACGTCTCCGCACAACAATTGGACTTTAATTTATTAAAACATGTTTTCTGATTTTAGGTCCTGACAGTTGGGGGGTGGGGGTGGGTGGGGGGTGGGGGGGGGGGGGGGGGGGGGGGGGGGGGGGGGGGGGGGGGGTGATGGGCCACTGTTGACTGTCAGGAGGGGCTCATGTGGATTATGGCTTTTAGTTTAGTTTCATAACATTGTGCAGGACTCCCCCTACAGGTTAGAAACAGCACTGCAGAGCTAAACTACTGACTTGACCCTTTTTCACTTGTGTGAGGACTCCCATCAGATATCTGTCTTAAAAAATAATAAATCCACATATATGTGAAAGCGGTGATGTGATTCAGCAACATTAGATTTTTATAAATGTCATCTATGAGACCAAGAGCTGCAACTTCATTGCACAAGAGTATAATGTTCCGTATTTAGATTCTATCTCGATGTGCACTTCACACATATTTATATATTGCATCATGTGCATTCATTTCTATATTTCACCTCACAAACAATCTGTTTCAGTATGTTTATCGATTTCATGTTTTGATAAATACGTAATTCTAACCCATAGGTCATACTCATAGGAAATGTGTACATGGCTTTACATTTCAAAATTCAATATTTTTGATATACTCTATTTACATTTGCAAATGTGACTAATGCCATGCCTAATGTAAGCCATCTTCATACACCAAGAAAGTAGATATTTGTAGTAATTGTATATTTTCTTATCAATATGATTCCTGACACATAAGTCAAGTCTGACTTTTCAGTGTAGTAAGACTGACCCTCAGGTTAGAGGAGGATGGGAGTCCTGTTCCACATCACACACTCTTTAATAGTACTCCTCTGAACATGCCTGATTTATCTCATCAAGATCCTTCCAGTTCTTCAGCCCTGGGTCCACTCTAAAATATATCGGTTTCCCTCCTGACCCGTACCACATCATTCCCTCACGTTTGAGGGAATTGCACTCAGTCGTTTTTGTGTCACCAAACAAACAAAAAGGCTTGAAACTTCACTTCTTTCCTGGAGTGATGAACACTTAGAGGAAATGTGGTCACCACATCGTAAGAGCAATAGGTTCCTCACATCAGACTCTGCTCACATATGGAGATATTAAAGGCCGAGGCACATGTTTTCACAGCCTACTTTATCTCCGCAGCTTCTCCCCTTCTCTAAATTTACGGCCTGCACTAACTCCTCTGACTAAGTCCAGTCCACGGTTGCAACGGGATGAGTCGAGATCCAGTAAGTCTCGAAGTGTCGTCTGCGCGAGATGAGTGGCTGATAAGTCGGCAGGGGTCAAATCGGAGTGGTCATCTCCTCCGGGCCCTGAGAGCGCGCCATAAATCACGGGGGGCCGTGTCTGGGCGCTGTCGGGCCTGCCTCGCTGCCCACCGGGGTTAAACCAACACCGCCCCGAGAGAGGAGGCCCGCCGTCAGAGGGGGGTCTGGCTAAACGCTGCTTTGTCTTCCTCGCTCACGGCGACACGACTGTGTCGGCGATGAAAACAAACAAGATATACTCTGGCCAGGCTCAGTGATGGATGGAGCAGCGTGGAGTTTAACGCGGCCTTTCTCTCTCTGCCCTCGCACGTCTGCCTTTGACTTTCTTCCCAGCGACTTATGTCCACTCTGCTTCTGCCACTTTGACTTTTTTTTTTTTCCCCCTTCCCTCATCCCTCCATCCTTCCCTTACGAGCCGAGTGGAAGCTTGACTAATGGAGGCCTTATACCCGGAGCTAAAGATAGAGCCCCTTAGAACATCCATCTGTCATTCTGTCACAGTATTTTAATCAGGCCCGCGAGATCCAGCCCACAGGCCCGACCCGACGAGGGGCTCGAGCAGAACAGAGCCCACTGGATGGCGTCCAACCCAGGGGAGGTGTGTAAACACAGGCTGACACTCGGACTCTAATGTCAGAGCGCACGGATGACAAATTCACACGACGGCGCTGAGAGCAGCGGAGGAGCGCGATGTAAAGACGCTTTGACTTGGAGTTGACTGGTGCCACCGAGACACTGTTGGAATCACTGTCAAAATAAAAAGGGAAGCAGCCAATGGTCTGGTGTCGCGGTGAAATGTGGAATCGCGTGACAGTGGTGGAAAATTCTGACTTTTTTTTGTGATGACTCAATTGAAAATCTGGATTTGTGCGGGAGGTTGTCATTCAAACCACCAGCGCTTTCATTCACAGTACTTCTGCTACAGTGAGTAAAAAGCCTAAATGTCTAAGTGGCTGCTGCTTAAGTTACACATTCACAACGAATCAATATACAATCAATATGTCACACGAACATTGTTTTTCGAGTTATTATTAATAATTAAATCCATATCGCAGTCGGTTCTCTTTAGTCGGCCATTTTACACCAACGTGATGTTTTTCAGTAGCTCGCCCAGAATGGAAAAGTAAACACCTTTGACTTTTTCTAATAATGTATGATAGCCTAGGTTCTACATTGATAGTTAAAGGTGCAGTGTGCAAGATTTGGTGACATCTATTGGTTAAGTTCCAAATTGTGTCCACCCTCTCATCCTTCCCTTCCCAGCATGCAGGAGAAGCCATGGTAACCGTCGCTTCCTATTAAAGCTCAAAAGAAGTGAAGTGTGTCCACTCTGGGCTATTTGATCAAATATGGCAGCCTGGTGTAAATATACATTATAGGGCTCATTTTAGGGTCATGTAAAAGCAAGTCATATATTGAGATGATGATACATTTGTAAAAAATATCAGTACATCGTTGTTTTGTAATCCTAGTCCTATGAAAGGAAGTGACACAAATTGACCAGGATCTTACTCACTGCACCTTTAAAGGAAGAAATCATTCATCCTTACATCTGAAATCTTCAGTGTCACCGCTCACGCTGATGGTTTCAGATGAGATATCGTTTTGCCTCATTTGTGTGTGTGTGTGTGGGGGGGGGGGGGGGGGGGGGTGTATCGTAAACAGTCATAGTGAAACGTTAGCATCTTAACCAATGGTGGAATTTCCTCACATTTCCCAATAAGGCTATTCAAAGTGTATTTGCCGCGAGTGAGTGGGCACAGAAATGAACAACAATGATTCAGCAAACTGTGCTCAGTCACGTAAATATACCTCCTGCTGTCGCGTAATATTCCGGTGCCTCGTCCTCTTTGTGTTCTCAGAATGAATCTGCATGTGTCCGGTGTGTGTGTGTGTGTGTGTGTGTGTGTGTGTGCGCGCAGAGTGAGGTGGAGTTTTGCAGGATGTTATCAACATCCTGTCTGTGTGACCTGGTACTAATGCTCATGTGAGACAACAATCTGAAGGCCCCGGCTAATCCCTCTGACACGGGAGAGAAACCGTATGGAGACTTCTCAGCGGCACACTCACACTAACAGGGGAGAGGGACGGGGGCGGCGGTGGCCAGGGGGGCCGGGGGGGCTGGGGGGGTCGCACTGCAGCTTCATGTTGTTCTATGCATTCGAAATGACATTGATAATCAAATGGCACAATTTTGTTAGTTTTGCTCATGATTGGATAACGTTCTCCTCTATGATGGCGGCTTCTGCATCTCACTAAAAATGTGCTTTTCCATCAAGTAACCGCATTTGAAAATGCACAATAGAATGGTGAATGCCATCACGCGTCGGAATGCTGACATCAGCGATATCCTCGAAACATATAGCTGCTGCCATGCCTGCAAATTCCAAGTTTTGGTAAAATGCACTTGTTCAATGAGCATCGTTTCAGATTTCATCTCAAAAACTTCTCAGATTAAATCCCAGTGAAGCTCCAGGATGCAACACACGCCCCCCCCCCCCATATGAAATCACATTTAAATTCACTTATATAAATTATATCTATTATTTTCTGTATTAGCACCAACTAAGACATAATGATTCCCGAAACATGTCTGATTTTTTTTAGACGAGATCCATGAATCATTCTCTGGGAAATTAATGAAAGTGAGGAAGATGCCTTATTTTAAAGATGTTAAAAGAAAAAGACGAACAGTACAGCTCCTGATCCTGATTCTAACCAAAACCATTAAAGTGTTTTTTTTCCCCTAATCCAGTCGACTAACAAGTAATGAAGTCCGCCTCTGCATGGCTGCATCCCAAAAGTGAACAAAGAGAAATATAACTGTTATCTCCAACCCATCAACCTTTTCACAGCCTGGGCTTAGAAGTGGCATGTAAGCCTGTGCAGCCCTGCATGGCAGCAGAGATGAGAACTAAACACTTCTCATTCCAAGAACAGTCCTCCACCCTCCACTATCTGTCTCACACACTTGCACCGAGTAAGAGGTGTAAATAACCCGGAGGATCACGACTCCCCAGCCAAACAGATGGATGGTCTCACACTGCGTAAAGCAGCCGCGGGGGAAAAAAAGAAAACATCGCACAACTATGCACACACACACACACACACACACACACACACACACACACACACACACACACACACAGAGATGGAAGTCTTCTCCTGACAGAGACTGGGCTCGCCCAGAGAGTCTGTTCATGTGGGAAAGGTGAGAGAAGGAACGGAGGTTGGGTTGAAGGTCAGATTTAGGTGTAAGGTGTGTATGTATATTCGAAGACAAGTTTTTGATGATTGATGATGATGTTTTATTTAAAGGTGCAGTGTGTAAGATTTGGTGACATCCAGAGGCGAAGTTGCATTTCGTAGCCGTCACCCCACCCTCGCCCTTCTGAGCATGAAGGAGAACCTATGGTCCACTTCATTTGTCATTAAGACTCGAAAGATGTATAGAACGTCCACTCTGGGCTACTGTAAAAACATGGCGGCCCCCATAGAGAGGACCCACTCCTGAGGACCCTCCATGTAAATGTACATTAGTGGGCTCATTTGAGGGTGGTGGGGGAAAATACACTGAGGTGATTCTGAAAATGTCAGTCTGTAATTGTTTTGTAATGTGTTTTTCTACCGATAGTAGTGACCAAAAAAAAAATGAGTGAAATCTTACACACTGCACCTTTAAAGGAACAGTGTGCAGGATGATTGGTGTTTGTAAACACACCAGTTAATGATCGCGCCTCTGCCCCCGCAGGAAAAACACCAGCGGGACTGAGCACGGTGATAACATGCACTTCAAGCTCGACCGTAGGACTGTTACACTTGTGATGGAGGGAGGAAAATGAGAAATACACCAGTGTCTAATATAGATGAACTAATATAAATATCTGTATCTATACTCTTCTACTGCAGTTTTTTGTTGCACATATGTTTTTTTTATTTTCACTCTTATTATTATTATTATTATCATTGTTATTATTATTACTAGTTGTAGTAGCAGTAGTAGCAGCAGTATTCATGTTAGAGTTTATGATCATTCGTACCACTGCAATGGTGATGAAATTGTTGTTGTGCGTTGCAGCCGTACTCGTGCAGAGGACAGTATGGAGCCTTTGAGACACCGCTTCCTTTGTATGGCTCCGTTAAAGTGTCCGTGGAGAACAGAACATTTCATGGCGTCAGACTCGGGCAGAATTCCCAGGTGTCCACGTATCAGTTCTGGCATCCTCTCACTCAGAGATGGTCATCGCACACTGCTCTTTTATTACAGGAAATTGCGAAAGGAATGAGCAGCACTACGTCTCCCTCTGACATATGCGTACTGGGGGAGGCCGTGAGGATATTTTCCCAAGATTCCGATTTTATTTTTATTTTTGTTTGTTTTTTCAGAATCTTAACGTCTTACTCAGAGTTTGAGTTACAGTCCAATCATATGTATAGAAGCAAGGGAGTTACGGTCAGTGTGTTAAGTTATAAGGAAGAGCAACCTTTACCACGAGATTTCTATATTTATATTAGTGAATGTTGTGTGTGTGTGTGTGTGTGTGTGTGTGTGTGTGTGTGGTCCCTGCTGCTAAGATAGATGTGTGGATGGGAGGAGCGAGAGGCAGGGGGCAGTAAACAGTGAGACGTGCATGTTGGAGGTCTGAGTGCAGACTGAATCCAGAGCTGTCAGGAGTCCAGACAGAGATACAGAGAGACTCCATCTCTCCATGTTCTCTTCCATAGAACATCAGAGTCCCGCCCACCAGCAGCCCAGTCAAATGACCATCACACCGATGGCAGATCAATCCACGCATGTCGGGGTCATCAGTGGGCGCCAAGTTGTATGTCACACAGCAGAATGAATGGAAGTGTTATCATCTCCCCTCTCTGCTGCCTAATATTAGGCGTAATGATAAAGTGGGTATCTTTATTATCAGCAAAGGTTGTATTGCTTTTATCTTAAAAACTGTTTTGATTAGAGAACACATTTGAAAATGTCTGAAACAGATTAGAGTGTCAGATAATATAATGTGTGTCTGTATTCTCACATGTTAATCGTTATAATATTGATCTTAATTAGGTGGTGAGGTAAATTATGTAAGCTTGATGTCTTATAAGACAAATCAACAGGAAGTAAATGAAGTAAATGAAGTAATTATCCTCAATGATCTTTACTGGCTTTTTATTTAATGAAACAGTCACTGGTAGATTTGATTGACATTTCCATGAACATATGTAGCCTATGTTTTGTTTGCAAATGTTCTATTCTTCACATCAAATCATGATATTATTTTTATTTGTTGAAAGCTTAAGTCGTGAAAATTTGTTTGGTGTAATTTTATATTCTAAATTCTAAATTGTTTCAGTTTTTCCGTAAGGCCTCATCAGTTCCAAACGTTGCTCATTCTCTTCATTAATCAGCGGTGTCACACTGCACCTGAAGAAGCACGTGACGTCAGACAGAGAAATCAAAATGTTATCAGCAGATCAGATGAGCAGCTTTTCCATGACTGCTCTCTGGCATGTATGAAGCGCAGAGAGATCCTGCTGCTGTTGAGTGTGTGTTTGGAACGTGTGTGTGTGTGTGTATATGTCTGTGTGTGTGTGTGTGTGTGTGTGTGTGTGTGTGTGTGTGTGTGTGCGTGCGTGGAGGTGGAAGTGGCCCCTCTTCTGACCCTCTTTGCGCCCAGAGGTCACACATTGTTCAGGAGGACGTAGTCGCACGCGCTGATGGATGACCGTTCAGGCCGTTTTCCCGGGTTCAGCTGAAGTCGAGGAATCGTAATTCACCCGTGGGCGCGGCTGAGGGTGGGCCGGTTCCTCCTCGCCCCCTCTCCCACATTCATTTTCCTCCTCGTCCAGGATGGGATGAGGAGGCTTGCGAGCTCAGGGGAGGGCGAGTAAACGTACAGTGGTCTCAGCACCAAACTCCACACAACTGTGCCGGACCGAGGTTTCTTTAAAAGGTGCAACACGGCATGCGACTTTAATTTGGGCCACAGCCTCCATCATGAGGTGGAGTGATGAGCACAGAGGCGGAGCCAGTGATTTTGGGCCCTCAGACAGTGAATTACAGTGGGCCCCCTCTTAGCCAACCGGCCCCAAAACATTTATATTTTGCATCATTGTACGGATTGCGTATTGTAATGTATTATTCACAACCTTTTCCCTACATGTGCAATATTTCTCATATGGTTAAATGAAATTTAATTTTTAGTTGTGTTAGTTCTTCATGAATGATAATTCATTAGATGAGAACATCCCAGATTACTCCCACAGTGTGGAAATGTGCATAGAAAACACACTGAAGTATTTGAATGACCACTGAGATCAAATCAGTTGAATAGTAAATAATGCATAAGGACACTTCCTTATGCATTATTTACTATTCAACTGTAAATAATATTATGTTCTCAAATGTTACACACTGATTCACTGTATGGGTGTTTGGGTGGATGTAAACAGAGCTGTAAAGAACTCTGAGGCGTTATCAACACATATAGAATAGAACACTTTTATTTATCCCACAACGGGGAAATGTACATGTTATGTCAGCTCACAGACCAAATAACCTTATAAAAGCTCTTTGTAAAAACAGATCACTCACGTGTGAAAGAGAAACTCCAGAGTTCATGTTGGAAAACAGGTTTACTTCATTTGTAGCTCTCACCCTGCTCTGGTGCAAAGTCATGTACGTTTCATCATCTCCATCTTAAAGTTCACAGAGTGTCCACATGGTGTTTTGCAACATGAAAATTCGACTGAAAGGTTTTTTTCCCACGTGAGAGAAGGAATAAAAAGCCCTTCACTCATGAAAACATTTGTTTTTAACATTACAATTCGTACTCTCACATCCCCAAATTCGGAAGGAACTCTCAATTTCGTGCCGGAAATAAACCAGAAGAACGTGTTTTCTCACACTGCCCCAGAGTCTGTGCGATTTCGAGAGAAAACAACATGTGCACCATCTTTGTTGTCCATTAGTTTCCTTGACTTCCCTCCACGGTGACATCATAGGTCACTCAGCCCACCTAATGGGGGGCCAATGACAAGGACTGATGATCCCTCCGCTCGGTGCACGCCATCGCCACCCGCGCTCGCTGCCAAGTATTCAATTAGGGCCAGTGAGTAATTGGGTGTAGATGAGGTAGAGATCATTGTTGAGTGCAAACGTGGAAGGTCTTGGAAAATTGTCTGACAGAGAGTGAAGGAGAGAGAGGTGGGGGGGGGGGGAGGGGTTCGCCTGTTATGCTTTGAGTGATGCAGTAATAAGAAATAAAAAAATAAAAAAAAGTGTTTCCAAACAATCCACGTCAACTGTTTGTCCGACGTCAGTGGAGCCGCCGGGGTCTGTCTGCCATCTGCTCGTGTGGCTCATCAAATTCCACGAACTGCACAAAGGCCGGAAAGCACTTGAAAACTTTAAAGGTGCAGTGCGTAGTATTTCTGTCACTTCCACCCGCAGAATCAGGATTACAAAACAATTACGTACTGATTTTTATGACAGCATAATCACCCAATGGTATCATTGTGTTCCCATTACCCTTAAATGAGCGTACACTTCCATCAGGAGTGGGTCCTCTTGCTACAGTAGCCCAGAGGGGACATTCAGAGCATCTTTGAGTTTGAACAACAACTGAGGGTTAGGTTCTCCTGCATGTTTGGAAGCGTATGATGAGGATGATGGATACAACATGCAACTTCACCACGAGGTATCACCAAGTCTTACACACTGTGCCTTTAAAGAATCAATACACATTGACTTGTGAATTTTTTCTCCTACACTGAAATGAAAGGAATAATCAGTGCATTCAGACGATAATAAACAACTGATAACATTATTAAGATTAGATTAATTTCTGTTTGGGCATTTCAAATGAAACTATTTAACCTAAATCTTGCACACAGGATCTTTAATTCTTTTTCCGCATCCCCGCTGACTGTCCCTTTGATTGTCTCCTCTGGGACTTTTTAAGTCTCTTTTCACAGCAGCAACCTCTTGTCTCCCTGTTTATGTTTGTGCTTTGTGCTGAAAATAAACACGACTTACAGAGAAAAACATAACGTGGTACAGTCACACTGAAACTACAAGAACGATGTCACTGCAGCATCTTCCTCAGAATCATATTCTTGCAACATGTTGACCTGTAATCATTTTGGCAACAATGTTAATCTGCTGGGCATTTCCAGGGGAAATGTCTTTAATTGTGGTGGTCACGTGTGTGTGTGTGTGTGTGTGTGTGTGTGTGTGTGTGTGTGTGTGTGGGAGAGAGAGAGAGAGAGAGAGAGAGAGAGATGCCTCTTGGCTTTAAATGT